>JAZKJV010001440.1:459204-573057 GCA_037367405.1 Ottelia alismoides | reverse complement strand
TTTTGCACAAAAACATGCTAATTATAGGTTTTTTTACACAATGCATGCTTTTGTTAATTATTCCTATTTACACATATCTACATGCATTTGCAAAGGTTTTTGTAGCTAAAATATAAGAATAAAGAGTGATGAATGGGTATTCATCAGTTCTCTTCTTTCTGCATGTATAATAAGGAAACTATATAATCAAAAGTCTTTTGATGCCTTTGGTTGACGGAAAAGGAAAAATGGGTTCAGCACAAGAGATTTTTGCAACCATGTATGAGATTCAGAAGAGAAATGAGACATTGACAGTCTCTTATGCTTTGGGGAAATTCCTCTTATATAAAGACCATAGGAGAAGAAACCTTATAGACCTCATACACTTAGGAGGACGGTTTGTCGCTACTCTGAATCATCCAATCTCCTATCACACTCATTACTTCCAATCAATCCAAGATTATATGAATCAATCAGAGGTCAAAGGCAAAAGGAAAAAAGAAAAGAAAATGATCCTCAATATTGCATCGAGTAGATCTCAGATCGAATTTGGGAGAATAGAAATGTGGGTCTAGGGTGGTTACCCCGCAAAATCATAGAATAGAATATACTAAAATGAAATATTGGAGGATTAGAATAATGGAATTGTCTTTTTCATTATGACATTCTAACGAAAGATTGATAAATAATGTTATAATTAGCTAATGGTAACTTCTATTTATTTTGGAATTTGATGCTCATTTCTTCTATAATAGAATGGCAATTGATTTCACTCCTTACACATCTCCATCCTTAATGAAATTTTGTGTTAACCTTAATACAGAACGATTCACTACATATGATGCTTATATTCAGACTGATCGGGGCATCATTCCATGTGCAGATCACGAGCCTAATCTGGAGCCAGAAATTCTCTTAGACTCATATTCAGAAAAAGATATAGAAATTACTCCCACGGGCAAAGGAAAGGGACACCAGAATCCTCCGTAGCAAGAGCAGGGCTAGCTAGACCAGAATGTCGGGAATGCCTAACTTCTCACCTCCATTCAGGTAATACAGTAGCAGTTCACTGACCTGGCATTGGCTCAGGTTGCCTTCTAGGACATGCTCAATGATCTCAGGATGCGGAGAGATAACTAGGAGGAGGACAAGAAGAGGGAAGAGCAGGTAGAGGTCATGCATGCCCAGCAGATGAAGTCCGAGCGGAGAGGCCCAAGCCGACTCTTAAGGACACCTACAACCATGGAGCCGTCGGGAAAGTCACCGAGTAGATCCAAATACCAGCAACACACATTTCGAATTAAAGGCTCAACTCTTGGCACTTCTACCCAGCTTCCACAGTAATGCAAACAAAGAACTGTATATCCACCTGCAACAATTCGGACGCATCCATGGTACAACTCACTACCTGAACATACCGTTAGGAGTAATCAAGATGATGACATTCCCGTTTAGTCTTTAGGATAAAGCACTTCATTTGATCAACAACTTGGGGAAGGTCGTCACGACATGGGAAGAACTTAAGTCTGCCTTTCTGCATAAATACTACCCTCTCGGGCGGCTTAATCAGATATGTACTCGTATTGCCAACTTCACGCAAGATACACAAATCCATTCATGAGGATTGGGAGAGGTTTATAAGGTTTGCAAGAGAAATGTCCCCATCATGACATTCCGAGGACGAGCATGGTCCAACATTTATTTGAGGGACTAATAGTTGAAAGTTAGAAGCTCGTGGATGCTACTTGTGGAGGCTATCATTTCAACAAAGACAAGGACATCGTCTGACAGATCTTTGAGGAAACGATCGAAGGAGAGTCGCCTTATCGTTGTCTCGTGCATATCAGCGCTGGCCCCACAATATTTAAAAAGCACGTGCATATGGCATCTTCTCACGAGCCGGACAGGATGAGAGCTCCAACTTGAGCATCATAGGGAGCCACATGTCTAAGGTGGATATCATAGAGAAACGATCGCAGGACCTTGAGAAACTTTCTGTGATCGAACAGAGGACACAACATCTGGACAAGTTGAACAAGATTACCAAGCAGTTGGAGCTGCTGGTTAGTACGATCAGCTCCTACAATTCTGTGTCTGCATCGGCTACGACTCCTATTGAGTCAAAAGAACCAGCTTCTCCAAAACCTCCTCAGCAGAGTCAAACCCAACTAGCAGTCCAACATGTTTATTAAGTACAAGCCCAAAACTGACATCTCTGCAGCAGCCATAACAACAGTTGATAAGTCTACCAGCTTGAGCTCCAAATCCTACCAGACCAATGCTCTCTTCCACCGCCTCTCATTCAAGAGGTGAATGGTGTATGGAACAAAGATGCACATATAGCATGTCCTGGTAGACAACAGTAGGGCCAACAGTCAGGAAATCACCAGTTCCCTCAACAGCAAGGAGGGAGATTTGTCCAAAATCAGCTGCAGCACCGCCAGCAATCCCCAACTTATCAAGGCACTGGAAAAAGAACCGGTACCAACACCTCAGTACCGTCAGTACCAACAGAATTAGTAGTATTCGATTGTTCCATACCAGAACCAACATCTTTGACACCAACAACAGTACCATCCTTCTCCTTCTCCTCAATTCCATAGTATTCTCACTCGCGGCCTTCAAACCATTCCTAGTATTAGTGTGGGCAACACACTTAACCATCAGAGTCCACTCATGTGAACCCCGCCTTAGATTTCCTGGCTCAGCTAGTGAAAAGCTTAGCAGAGATGAGGCAGAATCTTGATGACCTCATCGTAGTTAAGACTCTAATTTTGACTCAAGTGGAATCCAACCCCAATAATTTTAGGAAGAAGAGCGGGTAGTTTGTAATATTCTCCTCGATATAACAGAGTCAAATATGCATGATTTGTTTTTATCTAATGTTATCACACTTGGGAGAGGTAGGACCTTACAGCCGACTGCTGCAATGAAGGGGAAAAATAAAGCTTCACCAGGAGAGTCATCATCATCTTCTGCATAGCCAATCCGGCGTCTGGGCATGATGAGGAAAAAGAAGACAGAGGAGAAGTATCGGAAAGAAAAGGCCAAAAAATAGAAAAAACAAAAATTACAAATAGAAAGCAGTAGCAGCAGCAGCCGAAGCACCACCATGCCAGCTACCAAGGAGACAGCACCTGCATCCACCCTGATGTCAACCGATGGAGCCCCGCCCTGTAGATTTGGGATGTCTGCCTTTCTTGGATGACCCTACTTATTCCATTTGTCAATTTGTACAGCCTGATATGGGCACAGATTTTGATGTAAATAAGAACACTATTCTACTTCTGCTTTTGGTTATGAAAATATTCCATTTCCGGATGCATTGAGAAAATCCAAAAAAAATAAAAATATGGAAAATGCCTTGTTCGGCCCTGATGTTGTCGAAATTATACAGAATCTTGTGCTTGAAATGATCTTACTAAAATCCATCAAGTACACATTAAACATCAAGAAAGGGCTGAAATTAACATGTACTTCAAAGAGACATCCACACAGACGCTGTGAAAGAAATGTCAAGCATATTCTAACGGTGGTGACTGTGAACACAATCAACAATCTCACGATAAAAAAGAAGGATATGGGAGCTCCTCTAGTCAGATGTCATATGTTCGATCAGGAGTTCGATCGAACACTCATTGACAGTCGATCATTAATAATCCTAATGCCTACTTCACTACTCAAAAAATTAGGGTTTGGGCCCGTTTAAGTCTATAAGAATGATTCTGCAATTTGCAGACACTGTGATCAAGTAGCCCTAAGGAATTTTGGAGGATGTCGTCATCACCATCCAGGGAATGTAGTTCCTTGTGGACTTCATTGTACTTGACATGGACACCTCAGCTCCTCTTCTGCACACTTCGATAATCCTTGGATGACCATTCCTTCAAACAGTCGAAGCAGTAGTGGACTATAGGACTGGGCAGATCACCTTCCGTTCTAGCAGTGACAAGGTGCCTATTGAGACGATCCAAGTGCCAAAACCGACTGAGCTTGCATCAAATGAGAGAGAACCGACAGAACAATGAGTAGAAGACTGTGATTTTCCGGCTGAAATTCATGATACAAATCTTTTTATGGATGATATCGAAACCCATGAGTTCCTCTCCACGGAGGAAAGGGTGGAAAACACAATCAAGTTCCCAAATATCCTTAACAATGAGATTTTTGTTGAATTTCCTGAAGAACATATATATATATGGTCACCTGTCCTTTGTAGAGAAGTAAGAAATTATTGAAACTTTTCGTAAACAAGATCCTGTGATAGAAGAATATTGTGCAGCATTGAATGCAGAGGCTATAGTGCCAATGGTGGGCCCACTATAGCTAAAAGAGCTGACACCATCACCCTGCACAGTAGCCGAATTCACCACTGAGCTAAACCAGACACCGACCGAGCTCAAGCCACTTCCATCTAACATGAAATATACCTTCCTTGTGGATGTGCAAAGCATGCTCCCTGTAATCATCAATTCTCAGTTGACACAGGAGCAAGAATCTCGTCTACTCGAGGTTCTAGAGAGCAACTGCAAGGCCATAGGATGGAAAATCTCAGATCTCCATGGGATCAACCCCTTGTTATGCTCACACCACATGTACCTTGAAGAGGACAGCAAACCTTTTCGAGAACTCCAGCGCAGATTAAATCCAAACCACCGAGAGGTTGTGATGAATGAAATCACAAAATGGCGTGATGCAAGATTCATATATCCTATCTACGACTCAAAATGAGTGTCCCTTGCAAGTTGTACCCAAGAAGTTATGGATCACCATGGTCAAGAAAGGAGAGGAGATAGCAACAAGAGTATTGATATCTTGGCATGTCTGTGTGGACTACAGACGCATGAATCTAACGACCAAGAAGGACCATTTCCCGCTCACCTTTATCGACCATATCGTTGAGAGATTGATCGCGAAGGAATATTTCTTATTCTTGGAAGGTTAATCTTGTTACAACCAAGTTGCTATTTCCCCTAAAAATCAAGAGAAAATGACCTTCACCTGTCCATTTTGGACCTACGCTTTCTCTAGAATATTGTTCGATTTGTGCAATGCTCCAGCGATATTTCGGTGATGCATGTTGGTTGTATTCATAGATATGGTTGGAAGCTTTCTTGAGGTTTTCATGGATGACTTCTTGGTCTGCGAAAGCTTCGATCAGTGCCTATCTTATCTAGATCGAGTTCTGAAGAGATGATGTGAAGTAAACCTTGTGTTCTCCTGGGAAAAGAGCCATTTTATGATGACCGATGGTACTGTGCTAGGCCATGTCACATAAAAACATGGCATGGAGGTAGAACCTGCAAAGGTGGACATCATTTCAAAACTCGAGCCACTAACAAATCTGAAGCAAGTCAGATCATTCTTAGGGCATGTCGGTTTCTACCGACGATTCATCAAAGATTCAGCAAAATTGCCCGACCGTTGACTCAGAAAAACTACGTTGTCACTGAAAAAGAGCTTCTAGAAATCGTCTTCACCCTGGAGAAATTCGATCCCATCTCCTTAGATCCAAAGTGATTGTATATACAAACCACTCTATCATCAAATACTTGCAATCCAAGAAGGATGACAACCCCAGACTCATCAGATGGATCCTTCTGCTCCAAGAATTCGGTCTTGAAATCCATGACAAGCCTGGAGTTAAAAAGGTGGTGGCAGATAACTTATCGAGATTTCCAGAGACTGACAGTCTTGAGCATAGCTTATTACCAATAACCGAAACCTTCCCAGATGAGGCAATCCTGTCAGTCACCTCGCTCCCTTGGTTCGCCAATATTGTGAACTATCTTGTGTCCAAGAGTACTCCACAAGATTGGCCGAAGTTGAAAGTCGATAAATTTCTATCGGATATTCATTTATATTAGTGGGAGGACCCATATCTCTTTCATGAGGGGGCAGATTATATCTAGAGGAGATGCATTCCTCAAGAGGAAGTTCAAAGTGTCCTTGAGCATTGTCATGCCAAAGAATCAGGAGGACACCACTCTGGAAGATGTGTGGCGGCTAAAATACTCCAATGTGGCCTCTGGTGGCCGACTCTCTTCAAAGATGCAAAAGACTTCGTCAAACGTTGTATTGACTGTCAGAAAATGGGCAGAAACATAGGAATGAGAGACACAATACCCCTGAATATATTCAAATCTCGGATGTTTTTGATGCATGGGCATTGAATCCATGGGCACATTTCCCAGCAGTCCAGGCTTTCAGTATATTCTACTAGTTATTGACTACGTCAGTTGTTGAATGCAGGCATTCCCAACCCGAGCTGCCGACAGTCGCACCATCTGCTGGTTTCTGAGAGATTACATCATTACAAGGTTCGGGATCCCCAAAATTTTGATATCCGATGGAGGTAGCCATTTCATCAGTAAAGAAATGAAGAAATTGACATAAGAATTCTGCATTGAACGTTGTGTCGCCTCTCCATACCACCCACAATCCAATGGATTGGTTGAATGTTCAAACAGGGAGATCAAGACAATTTTGCAGAAACTTGTGTTTCCTGATAGGAAGAATCGGCCACAACTCCTTGATTACATTCTTTAGTCCTATCGAACTGCGTACAAGTCACCATTAAGAATGTCTCCCTACCGCCTGGTACACAGCAAGCCACGTCATCTGCCTGTCGATCTGATCCACAAATCATTATGGGCAATTAACATCTGCAATTTGGATCCAAAGAAAGCAGTAAAGAACAAAAAACTGGATATGAATCAACTTCTCGAATTCTGTGACGTTGTATATGACAACAACCTAATGTACAAGGAGAAGGTCAAGAAATGACATATCAATCATATCTGCTGCAAACCTTTCGAACTAGGTTAGAAGGTTTGGTTGTTTGGTGCAAAGCTCAAAATATTCCTAGAGAAGTTGAAGAGCAAGTGGAACGAGCCATTTATAGTAAAGAATGTGCATGACAATAGAAGCATCATGATATCTGGATTGTTAGTTGACGCACAACCATTTATGATCAATGGATAGCTACTGAAACCTTATCTCGAGCACGATACCTTCTTGTCTGTGGTTGATTCAGTACATGTAGTCTATGATGATGAAATTCATGTCACGACATCAGCAGAATCAGACGAGGCAGAGAAAAACATTGTTGTTAGTTAATCTTTGTCTTCTTTTGTTCTTTTCATTTTCATTCTTCAAATTCTTTCTTGTGTGTTGCACTCACCCCATTCATTTGTGATATACTTAGCATATGCTTCATCCTAAGTATTGGGGGGAGAACGCACTCGGGTTACTCATTCTTCGATCCCTCCCATGTCTCCTCAACTCTTTATAATCCATCTATACTTAGGGATATTTTACCCTATGTTTAGGGGAGACAGGTCGAGCCGATGATTCATTTATTCGTTCCCACTTTCGACCCTCCGTGCATGTAGAATACAATTTGTTATACTTAGGATTAATTGATCCTAAGTATAGGGGGGATGGTTGACTTCTCATCCATCCATTCATTCATTCATTACTTCATTCTTTCATTATTCTTCATTCATTATAGTATAGGATCTTCTATACTTAGTACGAGTTATGTCTTCCTTTTCTCTCTGATCTATGAGAACATAGCTCAAGATAAGTATATGAGGGTCATATATATGATGTATATACTTTAGCCATAACTTGTACTTTCATATTTTCAATAATATCGCTAATTAATAACAATTAAAACACACATCCGATTCTTTGTATATACTGATTAATAAATCATGTTAAAAATAATCTGCAAAATGTTTGAAAAATAGTTGGAAAATATCCTTGAAAAGTCTTTTGAAAACTATTTGTAAAATATTTTGTAAAATATTTTCAACCTTTGTAAAAATATTTATTTGTAAAAATATCTTTTCTTTATTTGAATAAAATATTTTGAAAATCTATCTATAAATGATTTGGAAAACAGTTGCAAATTGTTTTTTGAAAAATTTATATACATCATGTTTGAAAACTCTTTATAAATTAATTTTCAAATTTGTAAATATTTGTAAAATTTATTTGTCAAATTAGTTTGTAAAATAAAGTTTTCAAAATGTTTGAAGAAATCTTTTCAAATTATTTTGAGAACCCTGTACATAATCCAAACAAATAAAAGTCTTTACAAATTTATAAATACCTTGTGTAATTCTTAAATCCTTAATTCTTGTATATAACAAGATGCATTCCCGTGTAAATATCTGTATATAAATATTTGCCAAAACTCTTTTGTTTTTGAAAAATCATTAAAAAATCTGCAAAATTAAAAATCCATAAAATTTTCCAAAATGTTTTCAAAAACTTGCATAAAAATTTGCAAAGTTTTTTAACAAAAAACCATAAAATTTTTAAAACCAGAAAATGCATCACATAAATATTTTCCTTGCATTGTACATAGCATTTGTATTTTTCGGATTGATGTTGATAATTGAACTAGTCTAAGTAAAATCTGAAGATTGGCGCTTGGTTGGACCTTAATCCACTTAGTCATTAGAACCTTATTGGAACTAGAATTGAGATACTTCAGGTCTAATGAACTTAATTCTTTGAGATCACGAGACTAGGTTCAATGTAGTCTTGAATGCCTAAGTAGAATTTAGAACATGCACATGACTCTTGTTGATAATGACCTAGCTTGCACACTTGAACCTTACACATTTCTCACCTCAGTTGAAGTGGTAGAGGGAAGGATTTGCCGACCTGAGACACAAGCAAATGGAAACACTCGGAAGTCACACATTTTGGCCATTGCACCGATCCAATAGCCATAAGATGCAATGACAGAAGTTGCAGGTTGCAATAATGCTTCAAAGAGGGATAGTCTACTGGCCCAAGAGGAAAAAAACCTTAAGTAAATGCTATTGTTCATAGTATTCAAAAAAATGCAAATCTAAAAACTCCAAAAAGAAAAGACGGGCGAAAATTCGAGAAAAAACAATTTCCTTCAGGGTATTCATATAGTCAATAAGCAAGCTTGAGCTTCAAAGTCAAATGTATGTGAGCCTATAACCAGATGACTTGACTACACTGGTCAAGCACCCTAGGATAGGTAGCTGCACTGGCTACCATCCATTCTCTTCTCCACCTCTTCTTCTTGAACTGGTTGTACTTGAACTTAGAAGGGAATACCTCGTTTCTATAGGAAAGAGTTATTGGATTGGGGAATTAGGATCACCATGTCGGAAAAGACTGACTTTTACTGTTTCAGCTAAGAGGAGCTACATCACACACTATACAAGATAGACTCAAAGCCATAAGAGATTGCTTTTGAGGAGGCTTGGGTAGGGTTTTGTGATTCATAGAAGCTGTCGTGTTGCAAGTTTGGTTCCCAATAAGGTTCCGACCAAACTTAATTTTCCAGAGGATCGACTAAGCTCCAAACTTTGATATTATGAGGACAAGCTCAAAAGTTAAAATCAATTCCATATCTTTCTTTTTCTATTTTTATTTTCTTTTCTGCACTTATAGGCATAAGGGTTTGCTAGGGCCTAGCAAAGGCAAGTATAAGGGGGTGATGAATCTCCTTATCATCACCTTTATTCTTTCATTTTGGCCATAAATCCCTAGCTAAATGCATGTATATATCATTAATTTGTCAAAATAAACAATCTTTAATTTGTATAAAATATTGTATATTTATCGTATTTAATTCCAAAATTAAAGAATAAAGGAATAAAAGAAAAGGAGACGAGACACCATAGGTGTTTAGTGACCCTAGACCCTGAGACCTAGTCATCATGATGACTGGCTTAAGTCATCGGTTCAAATTCGATAAGGGGCTTTTTCCACGAAACTCAAGTCCTAATTTATCTGTAAAAAAGAAAGGGTGTAATAATTATTATAATCTGTTATAATTATTATAACTTAGAAAGTGGAAGATTTATTCGTCATTATGATAATGAATAATCGTACTTATTAGGAAGTGTTCCATTTTGGAGGTCAGCTGAGGGTAGTATATTCTCAGTATCTTCAGACAAAAGGGATTCGTCAGTTTGCTGCTTTTCCCAGGCCGTAGAAGGAAGAACCCCAAATTTCCACCTTTGTTTGATATGTGTTCAACTCAGTACAATACAAACAACAACTACATGGTCGATAAGGAATAAACTAGGGAGAGATAGGGCAGAAGCACTGTACAAATATACACAAAAAACCATGTGTAAAACCCTAATTTTAATTCAACTATAATTATTTTTTGGGATCCATTTTATACTTTTCTATTTATACATCAAATCAATAAACTTTGTACATGAAAGTTGTAGATAAAAATGCATAGAAAATAAAAAATATACTCATATTAAAATAATATATGCACATTCTACACTCAGAATAAAATCCCAAAACCCAAACTTCATAGACATATATCTCCTCCATATGAACTCAAAATGCACCAAAATCACCTTCAATTGTATATAACTTTTTATTAGCTATTTAATGAAGTAGTTTCATTCAATTTAGAGTTAAGATGCAAATGTTAGGTTTTAGACCCTTATTGCACAATATATATGAATAAACTAGTCACTTTATTTATTCTTTACATTCTTTATTATTTTATATTTTTATAATTTTGTAAATTTTATTTATATTATATGTACATAATTAAAATAAAATAAAACCATAAAGAATACAATAAAATAAAATTATACTTAAATACATAGATGAATTACCCATACATATACCTATATATTAATACTTTTATTTCTTTAAGTGTACATATTAATTCGGAAAAATACGATAAAAATATATTTATGTATATGAAAATAATTTATAAAATGTATAAAATATGAGTATAAAATACTAAAATTTAAAATGCAAAATAAAAATAAAATATACAATACATGGGTAAAAATACTTATGATTATACATGTAAATATAAGCCTACAATAAAATACCTCAAAAAAATAAAAATATGTATTAAATACAATAAAAAATTAGAAATAATTCTTATTTTATAACCTAAACTAATAAATTCATTTACTATTATTTATTGATTTTATAATTTATTCCTTGTTTCTTTTTTTGGTTGCTCCACGTGGGCCAACCAGAACGCCTCAAATGTTGACCAAGGGTCAACTGTACCCAACACTAGATGCCCTTGTTAGATTCATGAGTCGCCTGACTTCGCCAATTTCTCTACGCCATCATCTTCTCCCTCTGGTCTCGTGCCTTCCACCACAATGTAACCTTCGCCCATCCTCGGATCCTTTCCTACCACCTCCTTCGTTCACACAGTTCTCCATCGAAGTCCACCCGAAATTTCTCCTATAAATATTACACCTCCACCGTTTTGTCGGTTTTATCCTTCTTCGTGGTCTCGTAGCCCCTCAGACCACCACTATCATACTCCTTTTGGTAACAGGAAGCGGATGCGAGGTTCTACAACGAGGGAGAGGAGGTCCAAGCCATCTCTGACGAGCTTGCTGTCATGAGGTCCAACTCCTTGGTTCAGCCAAGTCAAGTCATCATCTTTCATTTTCAAGTAATGTCCTTAGTGTAGTTTTTAATTTCGTAGTTAGTTTTTCATTTAGATCATTAGTTTAGGTTAAAATTCGATCTGTGCTTAGACCTGGAGCTTCTCTCCAGGCCTATTTTATCTGTATCATGCCTCGACTCAAAACTCATTTCATCCCCCTCCATCTTCTCCATGTTTTGACCAACATTTCCACTTAAATCTTGCAAAGATCTGAGCGATCGAAGCTCCTCTTCGTCACATCACTGGAGCAGCACCCACACCATCAACCATGCAGCTTCCCACTACAGCTTTGGGAAGAGGCATCTGCCTCGAGCCACCTGATCTTTTGCTGCATGAACAAAGCCTCGTGGAGCATTTGAAGCCCACTTCAAAGTCATCCTCCAGCTCTAGGAGAAGAACTCTCTAGGTCCCCATCCCTGGGACCTAGACTCAATCCAAGGAGAACTGCTGATGTGGAGGAGTTCCAGGAAGAGGAAGGGGCCCCGGCATGAAGAATTGTGCCCAGAGCGAGGAGTATAGATTGATTGAAGCTTGAGGAAGAGGCTCTTCTTCCCAGTTCTTCCAGATGACCCTAGCACCGTCGGATCAAGAACAAGGGCCTAGGTCTAATTATGGCCCTTAGATTAAATCAAAACGCTGCCTGACTAGAATCAGATGATCTCCCACGTGGCGCAAGGGCAACTCTTGGATCCTTTAGAGTTAAGGGGTAATTTATAAAGACCACCTCTGTCTATTTTGTAATTATTAATAAGTCTTTGTAAATTTTTATAGCATTCAAAATGTAGCAGACAAATTGCATGTATGCCCTTGAACTATTTTAAAATTGTAGTTTAGTCCCCCATCATGTCACCTCATGTGAGGGTATTTTGCATATAAACCCCTCTAGGTTTTGTATTTATGATTTGGTTTGTAAAAATAAAATTTCAGTTATAAACTTCTGGTGTTTTGCACATTACCCGTCACATTTATTTTTATTTGTGAAAGTACCCCTGCTAGTTTACGTATTTTATGTTTGTTTGTCTAATTTTACAAATATCATATGTTCTCCAAATATTATGGGAAAATAGAATTTTATGCCTCTTTGCATGTTCTTCCATGCATATAAATATTTTGCATTTTGTGCACATTCCCTATTTATTAAAAATCAAAATAGCATGGATATTCTTTGTTGGCTTTAAAAAAATTCAAAAAATATAAAATCCTATTTAAAAATTCCAAAAAAAATAATATTTGTTTGTTTTACATTTTATAACTCCAGACCAAAAATTCCTAAAAATAAAAAAAGAAAATCACTAAAAATTAAAAAGCTACAAAATCCTTATAAAAAATCTTTTAAAAATCCAAAAATATTTATTTCTATATCTGAACTTTCATTTATTATATATTATTTATTAAAAATAGTTTGGATAAATTTTAACCTTATTTAGTATTTTTGAATTCCCAAACAATTCAGCATATTTAAAACATCCTTGATTTTGTGCATTTAGGACTTTAAAAGTACCTAAAAATAGCAAAAACCCCTAAAAAATCATAGAAACATTAGAAAAGTATAAAAACACAAAAATATCTCATTATGTAAATTTTGGTTTTTTATTTTATTTAATTATATTACTTATATTATCTATATATATGTATATATATATATTCCTATGTATACCTTTATTTGTAAATAAAAAAGAAAATGAAACTAAAAATTAGAAAAATATAAAAAGAAATAAAATATTAAAAATTAAAAATTAGAAAAATATAAAAAAGAATTATTTTCTTTAATTTAAAAACCCACAAATTCATTAATTCATTAATTGTGTAAATATTATACAAAATACACCTATATATTTATTCATTATTAGTTATAAATAATATGCATGCTACACCGGCTTGTCTCCCTATGTTTGACATTCTACACGCTTCTACCTATACACACATTTTGTAGAGTAAAATAAAATAAATTTTAACACCTTTTTTTGCATTGCTATACATATTCGTGGATTAAATGTTGTCTGAATCGCTTCTCGTGATAGGTTGCTACAGCGATTGTGTTCTCATCGTGTGAGGGCATATTAGACCCTCGCCTAAAGTGTTTCAACAGGGACTACCAAAACCAGTACTTCGACTCACTTCCTCAGGTAGCATGGACATCTAACAACTGGAGACTGGATTGAAATAATGCTTCGAATGATAAATGGTATGCTAGCACAACTTTTTTTCATGATACCAAAACATGGATAGGCCAAAAGATTCTATATCCGTCAGGGCAAAACAAGAATGCTAAGCAATGTAATACAAAGAAAAATCCAAAAAGAAGCCTATGCCAAAATTTTCAAAAATTTAAAGCTTACAGAAAAGGCATGTTTCTTAATGATGACTCGGTTACACTAGCTGAGCTTAAGAAGGAAATGTGACTACATTGGTCCATTTCCACTTCTTTTCTCATTCTTCTAGCTTCTTCCTTTTTGGTTGTGAACTAGCATGAAACTGAACTTAGAAGAAAATATCCATCTCACTAAGGACAGTTTCTAGAGGAGGAGACTCCTTGCTAATTCAACAATTTGTTTGGGAAAAGCTAACCCAATTCACACACATGGTTCTTGTCATTGCGAGAATATGAAATTGAAAGGATGGTTCTGACCTGGTTGTGAATTGAACTGAATAATAGGATCATGAAACCTAAGGGTTGTTGTGTAACACTTCCTAACATGAATGTGGTTACAAACACAAAGAATCCAAAGGTCTTAACTGAGCTCCAAACTTTGATGTTATTAATCCAAGTTTAAGAGTCAAAATTATTCCCATTTATTTCTTGTTATTTTCTTTATTTTATTTTTTCTAAACTCATTGTCATAAGGTTTGATAAGGACTAGTAAGCAATTACAATGGGTGATGAATCTCCATTTCATCACCATTATTCTTTTATTTTTCCTTTATTCTTTCATTGTAGCCTTAAATCCCTAGCTAAATGCATGTATATAGTATTAATTTGTACAAAATAACACTCAGTAATTGATAATAAAAACTGTATAAAAACTTGTATTTAATTCTGAAATAAAAGAAAGAAAAAATAATGAAGTGACAAACACATTGAATGACCCTAGACCCCGAGACCATTCATGATGACTTGGTCGACAAGGAATAAAGTAGGGGGAGATAAGGCAGAGTAATTGTACATATAACACAATAAAAACCCTAATTCTTCTACTTAATAAATAGGCTTCTGGGACCTATTTTGTTCTTTATTATTTACATCAGATAAGAAACCCTCAACAGAAAATTGTACATAAAAATACAAAGAAAAATACAAATTTTACTTCATATTAAAATAATACACAGTGCACACAAAACAAAAAGATGCAAATAAAACTTCCCAGACATGTATCTTCTCCATACAGAATCAAAACTGACCAAACTCACTTTATTGCTCATAAAATTTAGTTATCTATTTATGAAGGTGGTTTCATAAAAATAGAGTTAAGATGCAAAAATTAGCTTTTTGTACAGTATACATGTATATTCAATATATTTCTTCTTTATATTTTTACTTTCATGCATTTTTATATACTTGTAAATAGTATTTGAAATAAATCTAAAATCAAAAAAAAATTAAACCATCAAAAATATAAATAAATAAATAATGTATTAATATATAGGTAAACTATGCCTATATAATACATGTACATATTTATTTAAGTAAATAAATAATATCAGAAAAATAAATTAAAAGTATGTAAATGTGTAATTAAATAAGTTATAAGTATATAAAATGTCTAAATATACTAATATTAAATACAAAATAAAAATAAAATATACCGAATACATGTATATATACATATGTATATACATGCAAATATAAATATTTAATATATTATCTTGTAAAAATTAATAAAAATAATAATAAAATACTATAGAAAATAGTAAGCATTTTTTATGTTTTCACTTAAAATTAATAAAATCATTTGTTATTTTTAAATTAAATAATAAGGGAATTATTTCCATGAATTTCTTGGTTGGTCCACGTGGACCAACCATAAGGCATGGACTGTTGACCAAGGGTGTCAACTATCTGGTCTCCCTCCGCCCCCTGTCAGACATCACGAAAGCTACCTACCCTTTGGCATTATCTGATTTTTTACAATGAACCAAGGCTCGATGGGCCTTGGATTCTTCATCAAAACTCCTTTCCACTCCATCCTCCATCTCACCCTTACTCCATCGCCATCCTTCGATAAGGTCCTTGATCTGTGCAGCCCTCATAAAGTCACCTCATCTCATGTGTATAAATAAACCCTCCTCCCAAATTTTTGAGTTTTGATCCATGTTCTTACTCGTAATAGGAACCTACAGATTGATTCGCCTGGTGAAAGCAAGTGGATATATGTCCTTGTTGGCGTTGATAAGGCTGAGAATCGGTGTGATCAGCCCTCTTCGGAGCTCCGTCGGTGAAGGCCTCCTGCTCCCTGTCATGTAGGTATGAGCTTCTTAGAATAGGTTTGATTATTGCATTTCCTTTAGGCATGTTAGTTTAGATGTTAATGAAGTCAATTAATCAGAAGTTTAGCTTAATCCTAGGATTTAGATCTGTTGGAGCTTTCGACTCTAGCTTGAAATTCATCAATATCTTCTCTGTTTCGACCCGCCATTCCACCTCATTTTGTATCCCCCTTGCCTTCTTCATACATCCCTTGTCTATTTCACCCAGGATCCACAAGATCCTAGTTCACCCGTGCTTCTTCTTCACCCTTCATCTGAAGCTCACTCATCCCTCCATTCCCCTGCGAATCTAGCTTCATAAGTGGCCGAGGACCTTTGCCTCGAGCCATAGACTCCTTTGTGCAGGTATTGAGCTTTGAAGACCCACCTAGAGACAACACCAAGCTTGACTCAGAGCTCCATTTGTACCTAACTTCTCGACCCCTTCTGACGAGGCTCGGACCCCATTGAACCCACCTGCAGGTGAAGGGTGGCACCAGAAAGCTTTTGCACCCATCGGCAAGGAAGGAGGAGGTCGAAGCATGGAGATCTTACCGATCATAGTTTGCCACGGTGCTTGTTCTTTCGAGTTCCTCCAACTGCTTTGAGAGTCGTCGGATCGAGGAGCGAGCCCGGATCTAATTTGGGCCCTTGAATTCAGCTAAAGTGGTGCACGAGGAGGAGCACACGATCATCCATGTGGAGTGCGCAGTGTCATCAGATGAAGCACCGTGGGCAATTTATTTAGTAACCCTCATCTCTTTTGTATTTTATCGTAGGTCTTGTAAATATTAATTTAAACATGTAATATAAGTGTAATATTTTGAGGTTAATTGCACGCAGAACCTCAAACTTTATGTTTACTATAAAAATACCCCCGTCAGCATGTATTTTTATTTGTACTTTTTTATTTTTATTAAATAACTCATATGCCTTAAAATTTATGTAAAATTTGTTATAGATGCTTAATCTTATGCTGATCCTCACCCATATTTTTTTAAGTACTTACTACATTTTTCCATTTATTTAAAATAGAATAGGAGCTAGTTATTCTCTATTTACAAATAAAAATATAAAAAAATATATAACCAATTTTAAAAATTCTAAAAAGGTGCATAGTATATATTAATATATATTATAAATCCATATCAAAAATCACAAAAAAAAATAAAAGAAAAACACTAAAAATTGAAAAACCCATGAAAATCTATAAAAATCAGTAAAAATTCTACAAAATCTAAAAAAAAAGTTTTTTGTTTCTTATTTTTATTTATATTATATAGTATAAATTAAAATATTTTTGGGAATTTTTGGAATATTTATCTATTTTTAAAACCCAAAACAATTTGATATATTTACTATAGTTGTTGTTTTGACATTTTTAATACATTAAAATACCTGAAATATAGTAAAAATTATTTTTAAAACAAAAAATAGACTAAAAAAATATTAAAAACACAAAACAATTTTTTTCTGAATTTTGATTATATATAAATATATTTAAAATTATAGGAGCCTATGTACTATATATACTTATATTTACTTATATACTTGTTATTATTGTTATTATTAATTATAAATAAAAAATATATATTTAAAACCTTTAAAAAATAAAAAATGTTCTTGCATATATTTCCTATATTATATTTATTTATTTATTATATATCCTATATATTAGTTATAATATACAAATTATTATTCTTACTATATATAAGATATATATATATATTATATTTTTTAAAATAAAAAGGAATTAAAATTTTACAAAACTAAAAGAAAAAAATTCAAAATTCAAAATTCAAAAATATAAAAAATATAAAAGAATTAAAATCCAAAAATTATATAATTATAAAACCCAAAAAAATCAAAAAAGCTAAAAAGTACTAAAATATTTATTATTTATTTTTATTAATAGATAATAATTGTACATATCCAGTTTTCTCTCAGTGGTTCAACCCCTAATACTTGTCATTGTACATCATTTGTAGGTTTCATAAATTTCACCTCGCATCTTATGAATTGCTTATCTATATTGTGTGTTAATTGTTGATGACTGATTGAGATATATTTTGAGTACTGTGAGAGCAGCTGACACGGTGATTCCTGGATCTGATTTATCGGACACCGCATGCCCTCCAAGACCTGGCATTAGGAACCCATGTCTGAATCACTCTATCAATACGTATAGCAGTGATATTATTCGTTGCAAATGTTTTTTATACTTGAAATTAACAACGAATATCATGCATCTCTGTATCATCAGTGACGGTCCATATAGAGATGCTTATCCATTGCTATTTTCCAAAAATTTAACTAATTGACACTAAAATTTCGAACTAAAAAATTAGCGATGATTAGTTAAAATTTTGAAAAATAGAAACGAACAAGCGTAGCTATATATCTTCCCTAATGATATAACAACAAATATGACATTCATTGCTAATTTCAAGAAAAAAAATATTTTGCAACGATAGCCCTCTCATAACACCATCTTTATGTCAAAAAGGGGATCCTTAGATTAAGAACTAAGGGCCAAAGCACCCTCACTTAAGTGATGCAATCACATTCCTTTTTCTAATCAAACCCGACGTTCCGATTGAATTACCCGAGAAATGAGCCTCCAACCATTAATGGTAGATCTAAGCCAACATCTAGGCCCCTTTTCATGGACCATGGATCTCAAATCCATGTAAATCCGACTCTGTGGACCTGCATGTAGCACCTCCCCCTACACCCGATTACCCCCATAAAGCCTGAATTGACCTGCACGAACTCCTCTCTCGTCTGTACCCCAAGTTCCATATCCATGCAAATCCCTAGGAACCCCAGGACAATCGATGTGTATGGGTGTTTCTGTGGTTCAAGAAAAGGCACTCGCATCTTCTTGCATAATTTTAAGATAATACTTTCAGTGGAAGTTGAGTTTGCTGGCACTCATCTGCAGGAGGGGCAGACCGCAACGAATTGACCAGATAACCAATGGAAGAGTAATTGATCGAAGAGTAGAAAGGCTACCGGCTACTCAAGTTGGATAGGATCACGAGAACTTACACGAATGTTTCGCAGAATACGAGGAAGACCTGATCAGGAGAGATCGCAACCCCGTTGGGGAAGTACAAGTCGCGAACAAGAACCAGGGTTTCATTCGTGATGGGATTGTAGCTCAGAAGCCTCCCGTGCGGCCTCCCTTCCAGAAAATCCGACACATAATCTCCGAGACCGTACTTAGACGCGTCCGTGAAGTATATCATACCGTCGTCGGCGACATCGACTCCGTCGGCTAGACTGATCCTCCGGCCCTCCGCTCGGTCAATCAGGACTCTGACCGATCCATCTTTCTCTACCACCATCAATCCCTGCCCATAATTTAATAGGATCATTCGTTTTGTCTCTGGGAATTGTAATTACGAGATTTGGGTCCGAATGATTGAGCTGATTTTTGAAGATCAGAAGTCAAACTTTATAATTCACATTACTTGAGAAGATAATAGAACTGACCTTATCGGCGTTTGCCACCACGAGATCTCCGCCACGGCCGAGCGCCAGCCCCAGCGGCCGTCCACCGACATAGATCCAGTCCTCCACCACCGGTCTCTCCTCGTCCTCAAGTTTTACGCGACGTATCCATCCGTCGCTGCACCCGGTGTAGATCGTTTTCTCCGACGCATCGTAGACCATGTCCTCGGGGTCGAGCAGGATACCCTCGCCGATCTTCTCCATGACCGAGAGGATGTTGTCGTGGTGCTCGGGCACTCGCGTGATCTCACTCGAGAGGTCGGCGGGGTAATCGGCGGCATTGAAATCGAAGGCTCGGTAGAGGACGACGGAGGCGAGAATTGGCACGGCCAGAGAGAGCAAGAGCAGCTTCATGGCGGTGGTGCTTTGCCTCTAGTTGAGCAGTGGATATGGTTCTAGGACTCGTATATTTACGTAATCTCCGCGGCAAACAAAGTACAGTTGGGATAATTGATGAGAGATATCTTTTCTAAATCGATGGGGCAACATCTGCACGTGATGAGTGGCAGAAAATGCCGTTGTGATTTATGGTAATTTAAGACAACGCGACAGAGTCGGGGTGAAAATGGGTAAATTTAATGTACAACATGGAATCGGAAATTTCATCGAAAAAGATTGGATCACGGTGAACCATGGAATTACATCGATTCACCGATTATGATGTCGTCATTTTTTTAAAAGGGATTTTTATCCAGCTGATCATATAATCTTTGTCATTTACCTTCACGATCTTTGAAACAACCTAATTCCCCCCTCGGCTTCGTAAACTTGCTCCGTCTTACCCCACAGACCCTACCGTCAATTTGACACATCTAAGGTTAACTTGCTTTGGTTAAAAATGAGTTAATCGAACAAAAGAAAATCGGACGGTTGGATTTCTTCTTCTCCCCCATTCCTCCTTCTCCCCCTTACTCTTCTTGTTTTCTTGGACCGACGCACACAACACACTGGGAAGGGAGTGAAGCTGTGGGCTGCACCACGATGGTATGCGGTCGAAGTCTGTGTTATTGAACATGGACACCGGGAGGTTGACGATCGTTGAGGTGAGCTGGCAATTGAATATGGAGGAGAGATCGAACGGCACCCACAGCGCGTCGAGCGGGCACGGCCTCTTAGCCTCGAGGCGCGTCCATGGCTTCTCGTTTCCGCTCCAGTGGAGCAGACTGACCGGACCGGGGTGCAGGTTGTGGCAGCTCCCCTTCACGGTATCACGTCATCTTCCTCCTCCCCCCCTTGTTCATCTATTTCCACTCCAGTGGTTCAGAACAACAGCCCCCGAGTCTCAACTCGTTCACGCCTCCGCCGCTTCCCACGATCCCAATCTCATAAGCAAAGAGATTCTCCTCCTGTTATCTCCCACATCTATGCACGATCCCTCACTCTAATCCCTCTGCATGGACGTATTCAAATATGTCTTCTCCGACCCTGTTGATCCCCCATCTGACGACGATCACGATCCCATCCATCCGAAGACGTCCCCTCCGATCCGTCGGACTCTCTGCCAGACTCCGTCGCAGGAATCTGGGGCTTCGGCGGCATCAGGCATCATAAAGATGATCGCATCCAAATCCGGGTTGTTATCCAGAACTACCGCCTGGATATGGAGGAGTTCGGATCCGGCCTCCGCAAGGAGACGGCAGCGCTGGGGGAGGCCGATGCGTGCGCTATCAGGGACCTCCCAAGGTCCCTCGAGGCTGGCGCCTCTATTGCGCAGGAGTCCCTCGAGTCGGTGGGACGTGTCGTCGATGACATCGGAGGCACTGTGTGACGTGGCACGGCGAAGATTATCTCGCATGGTAAGGAGGCTCTGCTTGCTCTGGACGCCGAGGCGGCTGGGGGAGGAGGCAGAGGGACAAGGGGAGGGAGGAGGAAGAGGAGGGGAAAGAAGATGAGGTGAAGGAAGATGCATTTTTGTAAATTTATCAAACAAAGAGGGCAACTCGCACCTCTTTTCTATGGAATCCAATTAAAATTAACGGGTGAATTGATGGGAGTTAACCACGGGGTTCGTGGGGTAAGGGTTAGCAAGTTTTCGGGGTAGAGGGGACAGGGAATTAGGTTGTTTCAAAGGTCGTGGAGGTAATTGAAAAAGATTATAGGGTCTGCCGAGTAAAAATCCCTTTTTAAAATTAGACTAAACCGAATCGATAAGAGAAAAATGATCGAACTGGATAATTAAACCGGGGTAAATTAAAACAATACAAAATAAACACCGAAACACACTTGAAACAGATATAAATATATCAAGTAATAGCTTACATAACATTAAAATGTTATTCATATAGCAGATTAGTAATAGCTTAAATATATCAAGTAAACAACTCTTTGAAAAAGTTGAGGTGAAGTAATCGATGGGAAACGAGAAATCATGAGTTCAACCGTCAACACAAGCATTATTAATTTAATATAATTCAAATTTAAAATGTGATTGAATGATTAACTTTGATTGAATTGGGTTAAATCGGGTTGTAATTAGTCGATTAAACCGATGATTGAACTAAAAATACACCAGTTTGACTTGAATCGTCAAAATCAATTAATCGAGCCAGTCCAGGTCCGTTCACTAATCCAACCGGTGGAACCGATCCAGACCGATTTCAATTACATTGCTCGGAAGCATAAACTGGAGATTACTTGTGGGAAAATGCAAATCTAGTTGAGGTGCTGACGATAATGAGACTTAGCACGACCAAAGGATTTGATTTGCGAACGGATTGGTGTACATAATATGCATGCATTTCCTATTTGTTTAAGACTTTTGAAAAATGATTAAAATATCAGGTACATGCTATTATGATATTGAAACCATGTTCTTATTGACTGCGGTCATTAATATATCAACAACTAAATGTTGACTTTCAACTGCAAGACCCATCAAAACTAAGATAAAAGAATTCTTACTTTCTCGGATGACGGATTGGGTGGGAAAGAAAGAAATTTCTCATTAATATTTTACATGTCTCTTTTAAACCTATCTTTTACTGAAGAAAAGTACGATTACTTTACCCAAATGGTATAAAGTAATTGACTGCAAATTACATGTTTTCTTTTCCATACACTTGTGCATCTAAACAACAAACGCCCCCTCTCCTTATATTTTTTTGTGATTAAAAAGGAAGGGTAGGGTTTAACCCTGGTCTTTAGAGTGGAGCTCACTTCTTCTACCACCAGAACATAAGTTGGATTCCCCTCCTTATATTTTCCTCTCTCTTTTTTTGAAATTTTTATTCCACGATAAAGTAGTCATCTATTGAGGATTGATCATGTGAGAGCCAAAATCCATGAGAGCATGAAAGCAGTAAATTTGGATCACTAATTCTGCTCTTATCCCTCCTGCAATCAATGAGGAGAGATATGACAGAATCTAGTGGTTCAGAATCATTCCTCTCATTCTCTCACAGATTTTAACTCTCACAGGATCAACCCTCATCACCTATAACAACCAAAAAAGAGGAAATCCTGACTCTTTGTTCCGAAAGAGGGGTTAAAAAAAAGTACCTTTACAAAAGATATTGAGGGAATTACTATTGGAAATCGCTGCTTGCATGGTAAAAATAAAGACTTTTGAGGCAATAGGTGTGCATGGGGCATGCGTGTTAATTAGGAGAGGGTGTGCATGTTGATGTGCGAATATTAGTGCATATTAAATGTTGAATGGAAGTAATATTAGAGATAGGTATGTATCTAATACATAAATTATTTTTAATGAGAGTTCAAATAATGGGCCCTAAAGTTGATTATCCGAATATTTTAGCAACCAAAGAAAAGAGGAGAATCAATTCTTTGGTCTTATATAAATTTGTATAGGAATTCCAAGTTTAAATCTTCTGTAACATCGATATTAACGGAAGAAATAGATGGAAATTTGACGTAAATAAAGCTTAACTTGTTCCATCGGTTTCATGGAAGTCAATAGAAAATGATATTTATTTCTAGCTAGTTTCTATGGAAAACATTTCGATTAATTGAACATTAACCGAATAAAAAAAACTCAAGTCACTTTTTAAAGACCCAATTGGATTCAATGGATTGTAACCATAGAAACAACAGAAAACACCAAACGAATAATCATCTTTCTATGATCACATCCAACCCAAACTTAAACTTAGATATCAACAGAAACCCCAGGTGTTTTCTCTATTTATATTGAGTGAATTTGGTCAACAATGAGTAGAAAAAACTGAAAAAAATCCAAAGAAAAAAACTTAAATTCAATTAGATAATATATCACAATATACTGCAATGTAAAAAAAGATAACAATATCTAAAAGAATTTTAGATACAAATCCATATCACATTATAAAAACGACCCCCATCAGCCACTGACAACATCTAACACTAAACTTGGATATCAATCCATATCCTCTATCTGAACTTTTGCATGCATCAAGTCCAGAAACTGTCCCTGTGAAAAGAAAAAACAGTAGTAGCAATCAGTGACTACACATAAATAAAAGTGCCAGCAGCTACTACCAATCTCACCATAACATGAGACTCCAGATATATCGCCGCTCCAGGAGAGACCCCAGTTTCAAGTGCTCATGGGCTCCGGACTGCTTGCAGCAAGTACATCGAGCAATGAGTTGTGCGCCTCGATCTCTTCGTGCCACAGTGGGAGACTATCTCCCGGGTAGAATTTCCTCGTCACGCCATCAGCATTGATCTGAAACATAATTAAAAAAACGTTAACGTCTATAAGAGATTGCATTAAAAGTTGAACATGTGATCGACACTCTTGCCCACATGACAGTAATTCAACTAGTTATCGGCTGCCAATCAGAACAGAATGGTGCATGCTTAAACCACGGAAACAGATATACTCACTGTAACAGTCCTGATGACACCTCCACTTGCGCCATCACGTGCCATGGCGAGAGATGCAGCTTTTACCACCAGTCCCTGCAAATGTAAAATTTCCAAAGTCAGCCATTAGCCCCATTGATATTACAACGGCCTTCTTATAAGCATGCAACTCACTTTTTTCTAAAACTGAATAATAGAGTGGAAGAGAAATAATTATTTACGTTCACTTCGAGGTTGAGCATCTAACCCGATACAAAACCTTTTCTGGATACAAATATATTTGCATTTACCCTTACTAATGCATCTGTTTTATACGGAAGTTTGATATCTGAAATTATTTTAATCTAATCCACTGTTACAGGTTTAAAATGAATTTATTTCTTATCTAAGACATCCAACACATATTAGATCTATTTCCAGAAAACTACTAATAAATGTATCCGATCTCTATGTCATCTCGTGCTCCGATTGGTGCTGCCAGAAGTTGGGAGAGATCTATATGGGTGGGAATGGGATGTGGAGGATACAAAGAAATGTTGGAAAGTATCTGTTAATAAACATATGGCATTTTGATATAAGCCTGGATATGCTCCAAATTAGAAACACTTGGAAGCACAGACCGCATGTAGCTGAACAAGATGGAAGATCCAAAAAGGGCATATTCTGCAAGTTTGCAAGAATCCCTTTACCCCCGTGTAGCAGGTTACTACAAGCCTAACAACCTTGTCCTATACTTGCGTTCATGAGTGTTTTATCACAAAATGTTACACAAATATCTGCTTTCCTTTTCTCACTGCCTCCCTCTATCCACTCCATCTTTCACATAGTATCAGAACAGAGATGCAAAAATGTATTAGCATATCCTTATCTATTTTAATATACAAAGACAAAGGTGGATACATAGAGATAGACAGATGATGCGGCACGAAGAACATTGCGAATAATTTTATTCAATTCCGCTCAATTATGCTACATTTTAATTTTTCGTTTAAATAGTGGAGTCGGAAATTTTACTAATCATTTTTTTTTGTTTTGTTTATTTGGAGTCTTAACTTTATGTTATTTAGTGGGACTTATAAATAAAAGCTCCCACCCCATGAGTAGAAGGTATTTAATGAGAATATTTACTTTCCCCACTAATTCTCTCTCTCTCTACCTCTCTCATTTTCGACTTCCAGATCTATTTTTTCCCAAAACCCTAAACCCAACCCATGCTCGCCCCCACCCCCCCCCCCAAACCCGCTCTTCCTTTCGTTCTCGACTCCCCAGCCCTCTCTTCTCCTCCCGCACCACCATTCCCTCCTTTTCACTCCTCTGAAACCCCCCTCTCGTGTAGCGGCCCTACCGCCCGCCCCATATCGCCGTCACGTCAACATCGCCGGCGCGCTTGTTCCTGTCAGGGCCATCGCCGTCCCAGTTAGCCGCCGCCACATCCCCGCCTCCGCCTACCTCGTTGTTCCTATCCTGCATCGCCCAGTTCCGCTGCTTCGTCCATGCGTCTTGCCGATGCCGCCGTACGCCCAAAACCACTGCCGTTCCCAGCTGCCGTTGCTACCTTAGACCGGGTTTAAGGGCTGCACCCCTCTCTTCTCGCTGGTTGTGGTACGAAGTTATTTTTTCCTTCTATGTTATCTCTTGACGGTGTACTGTTGCAACCCACGGCCTGGTGAAGATTATTTTCTGTTGTATGTAACTGTCGCACATAGATGTGATACAGATTCGTTAACAACTACGATTTCAATCCACCCTACAGATAAGCAGTGCTTCCTCCCTTGGTTTCTTATTTTATTCTTGATTTAAGCATTGTCCCGCCACATTTTATTTTATTTCCTGGAACCAATTGAATTTCAGTTACTGCTATTTTTTTGTCAACAGAAGTTCCCCGCATCATTCTTCTAGTTATTCAGCATTACATTATTTTAGCAATAAGGCAACCTCCTTTTGGTTGGTTCACATGCATTGTGTTTGCTACGCATTCACATGTAGGTTGCATCAATTTGGTACCAGAGCCTATCGATCCGTTTCGTTTTATCATATTGCATAGCAATTTTAAAACAAAAAAATCAAACAAAATACAAAAAAGTAGGGTACACACGGCTGAAAATCGAGTGCCTCTATAGCCGACAACACCACGCAAACAGAACTCGCATTAGAGTCCTTGTTCGCCCAAATGAAACAGATGTTCAATCACCTCGTCGGACAAATTGGCACAATGAACGGTCATATGTTTGAAAAAGATCACAATGATGAAACGATGACCAAGGGTCGACGTAAGAGTCAGAAACGACACTCACGGAGTAATACATTTCGAGACTCTAGTTCTTCTACCTCTGATGGACACGTTAGCGACTATCACTCACAGGAAAGCGAAGAGAAGAGTTGACAGATGAAACTCCATTTCTAAGAAGCCAGAACTTCACACCCGAGGGTATACACTACAGCCTCCTAGTGGTTATCAACTCCCACACCGACAGGGTCCTAGGCATGATGACAGATGGGATCGAGGCATTCGCCTTGATGTTCTGGAATTTGACGGAAGACGAGACCCTGATGTTTTTATGGATTGGCTTCTTCGTATGGAAGACTATGCCAAGCAAGGCCTTAAATGTCGGTTTCGGTCACCATTTCGGTACCGACCAAAACAGAATTTCGATGGAATTTCGGTGGAATTTCGATCCAAATTTCGGTCATTTCGGTCATTTTTTGTACTAGGACCCCCATATTTCGGTCATTTCGATCATTTCGGTCGAATTTCGATTTCGACCGGATATCGATATTCGACAGAAATTCGACCGAATTTCGCTGAAATTTGAGGCCATGATGCCAAGCGAGCGAAAAGTACAATTCATCACGATCAAACTTAAGGTGTGTGCTTTGTTATGGTGGGATCGTTTGCAATCAGAAAGCAAACGGAAAGGAAAAGGTAAGATCCGTAATTGGAGCAACATGAAAGCCAAACTGAAAACAAAGTTTGTACCTGAAGATTACAAACGAGTTCTATATGCACGATTGCAATCCTGGAGACAAGGTACCATGGGCATAAAGGAGTATACCGAAGGATTCTAGTCTCTCATGCACTGCAACCGATTGCAGGAGACTCCTGCCCAGGAAGTTGTCCGCTACATGCAGGGACTTCGTCGAGTTATTCAATATGAACTATATCTCCCCAATTGTCAAAACGTCGATGAGGCCTACAAACAAGCAGAGCGAGCTGAAACTAAGCATGCCAAAGCACAGACAAAGAGGATGTCTTTCTCGATGTATACCATCCCTATGACGACCTCAACACCTATAGCTCCTCCATCGATTGTTACAGGTAAACCCCAAACTAAACCCTCAATTGTCATCGCCGCTCGTCCATCTACTAGAAACCCTGGACCGGGCATTTTGGAAAGCCGACATGTTGTGGGACCTGATACTTACTTCAGGTGCTATCATAAGGGACATCGAGCGGCGGAGTGCCCAAACCCTAGGGTTGCAGCCGCCCATTTATACACCACTAAGGATCTTGAAGATCCTGCTCCATATGATCAAGAAGCGTTTGAAGAGAATCAAGCTGCATTAGTTGTCGTCACCACTGGAGCTGATGAATATGAATTCCTTGGAGTGGATGGAGATATATCCGGGCCTTTTGTGGCGATTGAACATGATGGTTTTATCGCTCCGACAACACACCAACGAGCATTTTACTCGCCCTCGATGTAGATGACGCTGGCAGCTGGCTGCGATGGAGCATATTCCGAACCACATGCACCTCTGGAGGACGTCATTGCTCGTTGATTATTGACAGAGGCAGCGTGGAGAACTTTGTGTCTCAAGAAATGGTCGACAAGTTTGAATTGCCAACTCAACCACTAGAGAAACCGTACAGTGTGGCAGAGTTTCAAGGTGGCGTGCAACTTCCGATCCATCATCAGTGCCTCGTTAGCTTCTCAATTGGCCTATCTTATAAGGACGAGGTCTGGCGTCATGTAGCTCCTATGGATGTCTGTCATGTGCTACTTGGGAGACCCTGGCAGTTTGATAGGGACATTGAGCACAAGGGAAAATTGAACACGTACTCATTTCTTGTAAACGAGGTATGTGTGACCCGCAGGCCGCAACGTGAAGCCCTTAGTCCTCGACAAGTGGCTTTCCTTCGATCTGAGGCACACAACCTGCTAAAACTATTCTGTCGTGAAAGTCTTCAACCCCCGCTCCTTTATTGTTAATGGAAGCATGAACTTTCCAACGGGAAGTTCAGCAGAGCTCCACTATTTACGCATTGGTGAAACGTGAAGTGGACGAACAAGAGACGACCTTACATGAAGTTCCATATGAGCTAAAAAAACCGATCATTCAGGAGTTTGTGGACATCATGCCAGAAGAATTGCCTGAGGGCTTACCCCCATTGTGTGACATTCAACACCACATTGACCGAGTCCCTAAAGAGAGCTTACCACATTTACCACATTATCGAATGAGCATGAGCGAACACGAAGAGATGAGTAAGCAGATCACCGATCTAGTACAGCGTGGTTATGTTCGTGAAAACATGAGTCATGTGGTTGTTTCTGCCCTGCTCACTTCCTAAAAAGACGGCACATGGAGGATGTATGCAGATAGTCGTGCTATCAACAAAATAACTGTCAAGTATCGCTTTCCAATTTCACTCCTTGATGATATGTTTGACATGCTATCATGTGCCAAATTATTTTCCAAGATGGATCTTCAAAGCAGGTACCATCAAATTCGCATCCGTCCTGGAGATGAGTGGAAGACAGCTTTCAAGACCAAAGAGGGCCTTTATGAGTGGACAACCATGCCCCTCGGTCTGTCCAATGCCCCAAGCACTTTCATGAGTACTATGAATAAGATATTGTGGTCCTTCATTGGCATATGTGTGGTTGTGTACTTTGATGACATTGATTTACAGTTTGATAAAGGACGACTACTTAGCTCACTTGCGGCAAGTGTTGGAAACATTGAGATCCTAATAATTGTTTGTCCACCTAAAGAAATGCTCATTCATGTCTGACGCAGTCCTCTTCTTGGGATACATTGTCACTGCCGACGGACTCAAAGTTGATCCCTCCAAGGTCCAAGCCATTCAGAGCTAGCCAATGCCACGAACCCTCATCGAGATTCGTCATTTTCTGGGGTTGGCTTCGTTATATCGACGATTCATCCGAAATTTTAGCGAGTGTGCTGCTTCATTAATAGATTACACTTGTAAAGGCGCATCCACCTGGACCCCTAAAGCAGAAGCAAGCTTCCACAAGCTAAAACATCAGTTGACCAATGTCCTTGTTTTGGCACTTCCTGAATTCTCCAAGGTTTTTGTGGTTGATTGTGATGCCTCACAGTCGGAATTGGTGTCGTCCTACATAAAGCTTTAAGGTATTTGAACTCACAAAAGACCCTTAACAAGCGCCACCTTCCACCTCAAACACAAGGTTAGGACCCTGAATCATGTGGTAGATGCATTATGCAGTGTTGTAAAAGTCGGCCGATTAGTCGGCCCGACTAGTCGAGTAGGGGGGCCAGCCGACTCGACTTGGCCTAGTCGACCATTAGTTGGTCAACCCAACTAATCGGTCAGACTAGTCGGCCTAGTCGGTCGACTACAAGGTCGACTTTTACATAGAGAATTTTTTAGTTTTTAGTTTTTTGATTTTTTTAAAAGCAAACTTATTTTAATATACTTAATGTTATATCTAAAGTCAATTACTTCTTTTATTTCATTATGATAGTATAGAAAATGTACAAATCAATGTAAATATATAAGAATATATGTATACATAATGATTTATATATTTAAAATAATTAAAAATTCAAAATCGACTAATGGTCGACTAAATCCGATTAGTCGCCCGACTGCCGATTAATCCTTAGTCAGTGACCCCACCGACCGAGTACCGACTACTGCTTTCTGCAACCTTGGCGTTATGCAGACGCACACATGTCTTAGCAACAATGACAGTAAATACAACAGGATTACATATTCTTAAGCATCTTTACTCCACTGACCCCAACTCTGGTCCTATTTATGATGAGTATGTTGACACTGGACAAGATTCAATAGCTGCCTATATCCTTCACGAGGGTTTCCTATTCAAGACACACCGACTCTACATTCTCGCCACTTCATTTCCCGATAATCTCATTTCAGAACTGCATACCGAAGGGATAGCTTGGCACTTTGGATGAGATAAGACCTTGGGCCCCCTCCAAGACTGATTTTATTAGCCGTAATTACATAAGGATAGTTACAAGATATGTGCAAAAATGTCAAATAAGCCAGAGATTCAAAGGCTACAGGCAAAAACACCAGAGTTTATACACCCCTTCCAATCACTTTGCGACCTTGGAAAGACATCACCACGGACTTTGTGCTGGATTTGCCTCTCATGGTACGAAAAGTTGACTCTATTTTTGTGGTTGTGGATAGGTTTTCTAAAATGGCACATTTCATTACATGCAAAAAAATTCAGATGCATCTCATATCGCTGATTTATTTTTTTTGTGATGTTCGATTGCATTGTGTTCCTCGTTCTTTTACATCTGATCGAGATATCAGACTTTTGAGTCATTTTTGGCATACGCTTTGGTCTCATTTCATTACTTGTTTGTAATACAGCATTCCTTATCGTCCACTAACAGATGGACAAACCGAAGTCGTTAATATATATTTAGGAAATTTATTATGATGCCTTGCAGGGGACTCTCCGTCCAAATGGGATCTAATTCTGCCCCAAGCCGAATTTACGTATAACAGTTCCACCAACAGATCCACTGGCAAATCACCCTTGAGAGTGTGTATGGCTTTCAAGTTCCCTAATTTCTAGACCTTACCCCTACAAACATACATGGTAGGACTAGTGATGGTCCACCCAAAAAGAGAGAAGTTCCCTATGAGTGTCCACCAAAAATTGAGTGCTTGAAAGATTGGCCCATTCCGAATCCTCAAGCGAATTGGGTGGAATGCTTACCTTATGGATCTATCGTCAGATATACAAACACTGCTAGTCTTTAATGTTACAGACCTCTTCTTATATCAGGAGAAACCAGCCAAATGCAACCATGCAAGTTGATTCTGTTGATGATACACACCAACCACCAGTTGCGACTGATGCCGATCAGATAGAAGATATTGTTGATATTCGAGATATGACAACAACCCTCTTTCGAGTTTCGACGATATTTAGTCAAGTGGAAGGGACGATCTCTAACAGATTGCACATGAATTGATGAAGATGAGCTTCAATGGCTCTGTCCTGATATACTCCGAAATTATCGCGACACCAACTCGACGAAGCGAGATTCTTCTCAACGGAGGGAACTGATGCAGCATGAAGAACATTGCAAATAATTTTATTCAATTCCATTCAATTATGCTACACGTTAATTTTTAATTTAAATAGTAGAATCAGAATTTTATTTTCCTTTAGTATGTAAAAGGCTCATTATATAATGCGTAATCATTTTTTTTGTTTCGTTTATTTGGAGTCTTAACTTTATGTTATTTAGTGGGACTTAACCTATATAAAGGCTCCTACCCCATGAGCAGAAGGTATTGAACGAGAATATAGATTTTCTTCCCCGCTATTTCTTTCTCTCTCTCTCATTTTCCCCTTCCCCTCGTGATCTCTTTTTCCCAAAACCCTAAACCCGTCCCACGCTCGTCGCCCCCTTTCCCCCATCTCTCCCTCCCTCCTCTTCCTCTCGTCCTCGACTCCCCAGCCCTCTCTTCTCCTCCTCTCGCACCACCATTCCCTCCTTTTCACTCCTCTGACGCCCCCTCTCGCGCAGTCGCCCTACCACCTGCCCCATACCACCGTCACGTCAACGTTGCCGCCGTGTTTGTTCATGCCAAGGCCATCGCCACCCCAGCTAGCTGCTATCACAGCCCCGCCTTCTCCTACCTCGCTGCTCCTATCCTGCTTCGTCCATGTGCCCTATTGGTGCTGCTGTATGCCCAAAACAACTGTCATTCCCAACCGTCATTGCTACCCTAGACCAGGTTTAAGGAGTTGCACCCCTCCCTTCCCGCTGGTTGTGGTACGAAGTTAATTTTTTTCCTTCTCTGTTATCTCTTGACGGTGTACTGTTGCAACCCAGAGCTTGGTGAAGATTATTGTCTGCAACCGCCGCACATAGATGTGCTGCAGATGCGTTAACAACTACAGTTTCAATCCACCCTACGAATAAGCAGTGCTTCCTCCCTTAGTTTCTTATTTTATTCTTTTATTTTCTGGAATCAATTGAATTTCAGTTGCTGTTATTTTTCTGTCAACAGAAGTTCCCCGGCATCATTCTTCGAGTTATTCAGCATTACATTATTTTAGCAATAAGGCAACCTTTTGGTTGGTTCACGTGCATTGTGTTTGCTACGCATTCGCATATCCTCAAAAAACAGATACGAATGTAAAACATATACAAATCAGATATGGATTATATTAAAAATACTTTATAGATTAGCTGAAGTAAACGTGTATTGGATGGATTACACTTGATATAAATATACTAAAGTATTTATTTCGTAACAATTATCTCAAATATGGTGAAAGAAAGCATAAAATTATGTTAATATGGTTAAAAATAAAACTACAAATATATTTATATATATAAATGAATATAAGGATACGGATACAGATATTTGTGGATAGCAAATTAATATCCATATATGTATCCATTTTTAAATGGATATAGATAAGGATGCCAAATTTTGTATAAACAGATATAACCACATCATTTTGCATCCCTAACATCCAACAATATATTTCAAGATTCCGATTACATATCAAAAATTATTGGCGGGATTTTTCTTGAACTACCACAAAATTCAACATTTTATTTCTTATAAATTGGGCAAATTCATATTATACTCCATGGAAATATTAGATCTTACCTCTTCTTAAAGCATATGACCTCAATGGTTTCATAGACAGTTCCATCTCTGTTTCAAATACCAGGTGGCAGACTTATTTTTACTAATAATTATTTACAATGGAGGTGGAAGTATAATTCTGTCACGATAAACTTGACAATAAATCAATTACAGCATATGTTATAAGTTGTCCCCACCCCATTGCATATCAAGAGCTGATAGGTTACCTCCTATCTCATGATCAAAGACTAAGGAGTTATCAGTCTCAACCTGATATTAAAGCAAATCTAATACAGGAAAGAGCCACGGATCTAGTTTTGTGGATGAGGTAGATGGTAGGTCACCTCGCAGTCGACCACCTCTCAATGAGACTAAAGGAAGATGTCGTATTTTTAATTATCAAACTTCACGAACCAGAAACGCAAAGAATCCTGGTAAAGATATGCAGAAGATCCAATCACATTGCGGTGAAATGCTATTACAGATCTCATCAACATTACTGGTCCTCTTCACCTTATGTTAATTCTGTCAATATCAACCCCAACCAGCCTTGGAGTTGTGGCATCCAGCCTCACAGGTGATTTGCACCTCAGTACCCATTCCTTAGAAATCTAAATATCAATCATAACTATGAAGATACCAATGAAGTTCATGTGCAAAATGGTCAAAGTGCACGTGTTTCCAACATATGCTTTTTGGATTAATCTCTCTTCTACGACTTGGCATCTTAATGATGTTTTGCATGTTCCTGCTGCTAGGAAAAACTTATTGTCCATTCAAAAGATTAATTCAGACAATTAATTTTCAGTTATATTCAATCCTGATGATGTTGTCAAAGAGCTAAAAAGTCTGAAGGGGTGAGCTAAATATGGCATGTACCAATTGTGGATTCTAACTAAAAAACATCTATCAGCCAACAACCTTCACCTTTCATTGCTTTGTGACATGACATGTAACTAATAATGGATTTATCATCACACATTGGATTGAAAATTCGAGTCTATACCCTAAGAGCTAAAGGTTGTTTTCTCCATAGTCTAAGAAAGTATTGAGTCCTTAATACAAGAAGTTTTTTTGGTGCAATATAGTATTTCTGTTCATAAAACAATTGGTAACAACTTACCACTCCTACTATAATAATCAAGGCCTTTCTTGAAAGATTTCAGTAGAAGTCTGGAAAGAGAAATCCGGTGGATTTTGATGAAATAGCTAAAAATTGGTGAATTACTTAAAAATTATTTTTTTCTAAAATTAAGATTTCTGATGTTCTTGAACTCAATAAATGATATAGAAATACACATTTTTTACTAATAGTAAGATATTAACATGATATGTTACATTAAATTTCCATCCAACTGTTCCAACCATCAAAAAGGATGCATGATGCTCAGATTCAAAACAAGATTTGGAACCGAAACTAGAAGCCATTGGTTTCAACTTGAACATGAAGAGAATGGTAACACGTGCATTAATAACAGAGAAAAAGACATAGGCCAACAAAGAATACTAACAAAGATTGAAATGAAATTGAAGATCGGAATGATAGCATAGAACTTGTATCTAACGAAAATACTTTCAACTTAGAAAATATTTAATTTAGAAATAAAATAAGATGTACATACACACGCACAAATTTTTCTAGCATGTATGTCTAATAGATTCATTGTATATGCATGTAATCATAAACTATATGCTATACAAGACACAAACAAATCAATTAACATCAAGAAATTGCGTAGAATTCACAAGCACAATCTATATTCAACCTAGTAGACAAATATATATAGGCACAAGACTTTGAGAAGATTGCTAACAACCTAGCACTCGCACAACCGCGCATAATCTTTATAGCGAGAAGCCGCAAGAAAGCAATACCTTAAATTTGCTTTTCGGTTTTATTTCACCAAGTCCAGAAAGAGAAATTTCCGAGTATTTCGGTGATATCATCGGAAATCTTGGAAATGATTCCAAACTTGACTTTTTCCAAAAAAAATAAGGTTTTTAATATTCCTAAGTCAATAAACAAAATAGAAATACGCAGTTATTTATAAAATAGACTTATAAATAAAAGTTTAAAGTAGTATTGTTAGAAGAAAGGAGTCTTTGTTGTACTTCATATAATAACCCTAGGCTCTCTTATATAGGGAGAGGCCTTGAGGGTAAATTACATGAACGTCTAAATAAAAGAGAGAAATAGCAACAAGATACGAAAACAATTATTAATACTATAAACTATCTCTACACTCCCCCTCAAGGTGGAGCATAGATGTCGATCATGCTCAGCTTGGATGAACTTCTCTGAAAAGGTCCTCTGAGCAATGGCTTGGTGAATACATCAGCAGTTTGATCTCCTGAGCTAACATGGGTCGTGGATATCAGTCATCTCTGGATCAGGTCCCTGGTGTAATGGCAGTCAACTTCAATATGCTTGGTCCTCTCATGAAAAGCTGGATTGTTGGCAATGAACAATGCTGCCTGATTGTCACACTGAAGCTTCATAGGTAGAGGTACAGCTACATGTAAATCTTCTAATACGGAGCGAACCCACATCATTTCCGTGCTGGCTTGGGCCATTGCCCTGTATTCGGATTCCGCACTGGATCTTGCCACCATGGTTTTAAAAGGCGGCGCCTCGAGGCGCAAAGGCGTACGCCTCAAGGCGAGGCGGGCCTAGAATGCCCCGAGGCGCACGCCTCAGGTACAGACTTAGGGGCGTACGCCTCAGCCTCGCCTGAGGCGCTCGAGGCGTGAGGCGCTCGAGGCGAGGCGGAGGCGTAAGCCTCGAGTCATAAGGCTTTTTTTACTTTTTTTGTTACATATAACTCTATTTTTTTATTAGCATTATATTTTTTATTTTTGTATTTTTGTTTCCATGTTAAACCTTGCATATTTTTATATATATAGCTCCATGCAAAGAGAAGAGATAGCTTGAAACAAGCGAAGTTACTTGATCTTGTATACATCATATTCAATTTATCATACATCTACACATACTAGTTCTATTACACATATTTTTGTTTGAATTGTAATATAATTTTATATTAGTTGCAAGTTTGCAACTTGATGTTATTGTTTGGTTGTATAAGTTGTGAACTTAGAATAGTTATCACATATATGATATATGAAGTAATGTTGAAAAATAAACACGTGAAGACTGAAGTAAAATAATCATTACATTTTATTGTGAGTAGCTAAATACAAATAATATTATTAGTAAAAAAATCGACGAGGGCTCTGCCCCCACACCCCCGCAGGGGGGAGCGCACCTGCTCCCCCCTAGACCCCCCCACAGGCTCGCTGACCGGGCAGCGAGACCCCCGTCTTGTTGGGCTAAGATATGGCAGGAGGGGATGCATATGACAGTTCTCCAACTACGTCCAACAAGACAATTGATTGAGATTTAAGGCATATTAATATTTTTTTATTCGCACTAAAGATTATGGTTTCTATTGTACTTTAGTATTAAGTATAGACTTTAGTTTAATACTCATATAGAGTCATTGAAGTTGGAATTGGAACTTGATATTCTGTATATTAGTGGCTTAGTATTAGTTTTTTTGAACTTCAATGCCTTCATCGCTTATGTATTGTATCTTTTACTGGTTTTAAATTATTTCTGAATGAGTTTTTACCAAAATGTAACAATATTATATATTTTTAAATGTATTTTGCTTTAATTTTAAATTTTTTCCAAAAAAATTGAGGCTTACGCCTCGACCGCCTCGAGGCTTCCGCCTCGCCTCAATTTCAGAGAAAACGCCTCGGACCGCCTCGCGCTTTTTTAAACCTTGCTTGCCACCACCGTTTGTTTCTTGCTTTTCCAAGACACCAGAGAGCTTCCAACAAAAACTACAAACCCTGAGGTTGATTTTCTATCCTTAGGGCATCCTGCATAATCTGCGTCTGCACACGCTGAGATGGATAAGTTTGCGCCCTTTCTGAATAGTAGCCCTAACCCTGGAGAAGACTTCAGATACCTCAGTATCATGTGTATAGCATCCATGTGAACCTGTCTTGGTTGCTCCATAAACTGACTCACCCGGCTAACTGCAAATGCAATGTCTGGACGGGTTATAGTAATGTAGAGGAGTTTTCCCACCATCTCTCTATATCTCCTCTTATCCACTTCATCAGTATCATCATCATATAACTTCATGCTGGGGTCCATGGGGATGCTTGATGGTTTGCACCCATCCATACCAGTCTCAACCAGAAAGTCTGTAATGTACTTCCGTTGTGTCATCACCAAACCATGTGCATTCCTTGCAAATTCCAACCCCAGAAAGTATCTTAGGGTTCCAAGATCCTTTGTAACAAACTGACGACCTAGGAATGCCTTCGCCCTTGCTATGCCCTGAACATCGTCTCCTGTAACAAGAATATCATCCACATAGACCATTATGACAACCGTACCTGCCGAGGACTTCTGGATAAATAATGAGTGATCAGCATTGGACCTCTTGAATCCCTGGTGCTCAATTAGATTGGACAGCTTCTGGAACCACGCTCGTGGACTCTGTTTGAGGCCATATATCGCCTTGTGAAGTCTACAGACCATATGCTTCTCCCCCTCAGCAGTAAACCCAGGTGGCTGCTGCATGTAGACTTCCTCCTGTAAATCCCCGTACAGAAAGGCATTCTTGACATCTAGCTGTGAAATGCTCCAATCACGAACCACTGCAACAGATAGGAGAATACGGAGAGTCGAGTGTCTCGCCACTAGAGAGAATGTATCCATGTAGTCAACGCCATATGTTTGTGTAAATCCACGGGCGACCAAGCGTGCTTTGTACCTATCCAACGTGCCATCTGCATGATATTTGACTGTTAAGACCCATTTACAGCTCACAACGGATGCATCAGGAGGTGCAGGGACCAAAGACCATGTGCCACGGGACTGCAAGGCCCCCATTTCTTCTTCCATAGCTAATCTCCAGCACTCACTCTTCAAGGCTTCCTGGTATGTCCGTGGTATGGCCACGGAAGACAAAGCTGTGGCAAACTTCTGGAAATCACCTGTGAGTCGGTGGAAGGACACCTGTGAAGCAAATGGATAGGAAGCACATTGCAGTCTCTGTTTCCGAATAGCAATCGGAACATCAAGATCATCATCTGGGTCCACCTGTAATGAGTCATCCTGCATATGTACCGAACCTGACCCGTCAGTAGTAACATCATCTGAACATACCTGAGGCGTAGTGACTGGATGATCTGTCGTCTGAGCAGGACCTGGCCGACGCGTATAATGGTTAGGAAACGGTGATATGATTTGCTGTGGAATGGGTGGAGGTGGTGGTGGTGGTGGTGGCGGTGGTGCTGGCATAGGAACTGACACAGGAGGCGACTCAGGTGACCTCGGAGTAGGTGGTAGTGGAACATAAATATCATCAGTGATGGTGGATGGTACCATTCTGTCCCCAGCTGGCGAGAAATACATGACTGACTCGAAGAAGGTGACATCCGCACTAACAAAGTACCTGTTGGTTGTAGGATCATAACACCGGTATCCCTTCTGGGTTCTGGTGTAACCAACAAAGACGCACTTGACTGCTCTTGGAGAGAATTTGTCAAGGCCAGGAGATAGACGATGGACAAACGCCACAGCGCCAAAGACACGTGGCGGCAGAGAGAAGAGCTCCTTGTCTGGAAAAATAAGAGAGATAGGTATCTTCTCTCCAAGGACAGAGGACGGCATTCTGTTGACTAGATAGCATGCAGTAAGGACAGCATCCCCCCAGTAGGAAATAGGAGCACAACTTTGAATCAACAGGGTACGAGTAATGTCCAATAGATGACGGTGCTTTCTTTCCGCCACACCATTTTGTTGGGATGTATATGCGCAGGTGGTTTGGTGAATAATACCCTTCGATGAAAGAAAAAGAGAAAGAGAGCGTGTACAAAATTCCAGGGCATTGTCAGTTCGAACATATTTGACTGAGGAAGAAAAAACATTCTGCACTTCATTAACAAAATTTTTGATAACATCTCTTGCTTCAGATTTATTCTTCAAAAGAAAGACCCAAGAGACACGAGAAAAATCATCGACAACAACTAGATAAAACCTGTTCCCCTGGTGATCGGGAACACGACTCGGACCCCAAATATCTATATGTAACAACTCAAAAGGGGAGCTACTGCTCCGACTCTGACGACCTGGGAAGCTCGACCTATGATGCTTTCCCAACTGACATGTTTCACAGCGAAACGACGAACTTGGAGAGATCTGGGGCAGAAGAAAGTGCATTTTCTGGATCGGAAGGTGACCAAATCGAAGATGCCAAATGTAAGGAGAGACTGGTCCAGCGGAGTGAGAAGAGATGCCAGCATAGGATTCCCGAACCAGCCGATATAAACCATTCTGCTCAGAGCCACAGCCAATCACCTTACCCGTGAGTATGTCCTGAAAAATGAGAGAAGACGGGTCAAAAATAGCACGACAATTCAAATCCTTTGTAATTTGACTGATAGACAGCAAATTCAGTGAGAATTCAGGAGCATGTAACACATTCTGTAGCTGCATAGTGGGGGATAAGAAAACCTCCCCCTGTCCAACGAGTGGTGAGTGGGTACCATCTGCTATCTGTACTGAGCGGCCAGGTGGAATATCCCTGTAGGCTTGTAATCGTCCCCTATCTCGACAAAGATGATGTGTAGCTCCGGAATCTATAACCCAGTCAGATATATCATGAGAATGTATGTGTGCTGATGAACTACCTGAGCTACTGGCTGCAGCGGAAGAACTGGCAGAGGCCGTGGCAGCAATGTCTGAAGAGCCACCAGAAGAATCACCAGAAGAACGTGGCATAATATCGCGGAGACGGACCACAAGCTCGTCAAATCTATGATCTGCAGTAGACGGTAATGGAGACTGTGAATGCTCTGCAACCCGTGCCGATGCTGGGAACCCATCCTTTGAATAGCATGTCTCCTCTGAGTGTCCAGTTCTGTGACAATACGAGCACATCTGACTAAAGCGACCTCTTCCTTGAGGTCCACGGCCACGTCCACGACCACGGTCAGAAGGCGGTCCACCTCTCCCACGCGAAGCTGCCATCGCAGATCGAGGTGGAGTAGAGGAGCTGGAGGAAACTGGAATGCGACCGAGCCTTCTGTAGACATCCTCCACTGGAGGAATTATTGCATCTGCTAGAATCTGTGACCTTGCAGCATCATACTCAGGATCGAGAGCTGCAAGTAGAACACCCACCATGGTGGCGTTCCGAAACGTCTTCTGCTGCTCCGGAGTAGCTGTCAGAGGAATGGTACTGTATAGCTTCTCGAACATCCCTCTCAGGGATGTGTATAGAGAATGGAGAGGTCTGCCAGCCTGCTTCATCGTAAAAATGTCATGTTGAAGCTGCAACATCTTTGTCTCGTTTCGCACCTGCGAATACGTAGCAGCAAGGATGTCCCACATCGCCTTAGCAGTGGGCTGATGGAGGACATCGTTAGCTATCTCCATCGTCAACGTACCGGACAGCCAGACTTTCGCGTAAGCGTCATCAGCCTCCCATGAGGCATAGATCCATGTCTTCTCCGCAGGCTCATCTTCGGTAAGAATGTGTTTCTTACCATTTGATTTCATGAGGCTCATGAACTGCATAGCCCATAGCTCATAGTTAGACCCGTCCATCTTCACTATTGGCGCAGGACCTTTGAATGCGTCGGTGGAGGGCAAATCGACTTTCGATTCTGTCATAGTGCTGCTGGAAGAAGACGAAGGAAAAACAGACACGTTGATGAATGTCTACACCAACTACATTGGATTTGAGTACGTGTGTAGACCTTTACGCACTCAAATCCATAAATCCGAGGAAGAGGGGTCTAGGGCACGCCTCCAACGAAGCCTACAGCCCTTGAATCGCCTCGAGAACACCGGCTACGGACTGTTGTAGGCCAGAGGAGGGCCTACGGCGGCTGTTGGAGCACTGATGGTGCGGCTGGAACCGGTGGCGGCGTTGGAGGGCCGCTAGGAGCGGCTGGGGCCCGCTGGGGAGCGGCTGGGGACCACCGGCGGGGGCAGGTGACCGCTCGTAGGGGGCGACGGGGGCCGCTGGGTAGCGGTAGGGAGCCGCTGGCGGCAAGGGGACGTTCGGGGGGGATTAGCGGCGGCAAGGGGCCGCTCAGGAGGGCTTGGCGGCGGCAAGGGGCTGCTTGGGAGGGGCAACAGAGGCCGCTGGGGGCGGCAGAGGCCGCTGGAGGCTGCTGGGGGGGCTTGGCGGGGGCTGCTGGCGGCCGGTGGGAGCCCTAGGGTGGCTCGACGAGAGAAGGAGGAAGAGGCGGCGGGTGGGGAAGGGAGGGGCGACGGGTAGAGAGCCCTAAGGCGGCTCTGATACCATGTTAGAAGAAAGGCGTCTTTGTTGTACTTCATAGAATAACCCTAGGCTCTCTTATATAGGGAGAGGCCTTGAGGGTAAATTACATGAACGTCTAAATAAAAGAGAGAAATAGCAACAAGATACGAAAACAATTATTAATACTATAAACTATCTCTACAAGTATTATCGTCATAATCATCACAGATGTTGATATGTGGAGCAATGTGTTGTTTAGAGTCAGGACCAGTGTTCACGAAAGCGGTCTGTACGGCCGCATATGCGGCCGCATATGCGTATGTGGTGCCTTCAGCGCACCGCTTTCATGAAGCCCCGCATTATGTGCCCTGTGCGCTTATGCGGGCCGCATATACAGGTTGTGCGGCCGCATACACATTTTTTATTTTTTTTATTTTTACCATGTTTTTATTGTGTTATTTGTGCCACGTTTTTCCTTGCTTTTGCATGTATGCCAACCAAGTAGTTGTACTGCGAGATTGGAGTAAACACCGAGGAAGAAAAAGAATATTGTACCAATAACTTAGCAAACTAATTTAGTCAACTAATAATCATAATGAATGCAATATATTATATGTAAAGTTTGGTACTTTTGATTGAGGATCAATTATAAATATAACGACAGAGATAAATGACAATATATTCAATAAGAGGAAAGGGAGCCTACTTTGTGAAGTAGGTAACTTACCTACTTCACATTTCATTTTTTGCAAATTTTTTTATTTTTTTTCAAAAATACCACCATGGATTTTCATAATCATATCCCTCTAATATGTCATTCAAATTTCGTCAGAAACAGAGACTCCTAAGGCCTCCATCCAGACAGTCATTTTTTAACGGTCACAGATTTGCTGTATTTGACATGTTCTGGATGAAGACCGTAGGAGTCTCCGTTTCTGATGAAATTTGAATGACATATTAGAGAGATATAATTATGAAAATCCATGGTGGCATTTTTCAAAAAAATTAAAAAAATTTACAAAAATTGGATGTGAAGTAGGTAAGGTTACCTACTTCACAAAGTAGGCTCCCTTTCCTCATTCAATAATAGAGGTATTTTGTATGCTAACTTTTCTATTTTGTTGATTGTTGTCAATTATTTTATGTACTAACCGTTCTATTGAAGTATTGATATTTGATTGATAGAGATTGTTTTGAACTCTATATGAAAGTTATTTTTCTTAGATCTTCTACTGAACCACAATTATACATAAATTTAGTTCTCTTGTAGTCACTTTTGTATATATTTATTTATTTTTCAATAAAAAATTAAGAAACCGTGTAGAACCGCATATGCCCCGCATATGCCCCCGCATACCACTTAATCGCTATTCAGTGACCTGTCCGAACGCATACGCATACCGCTTTCCAGAACCTTGGTCAGGACTATATGCTAAACTAGAAGCAAAAGCCATGATAATCATCTATTCAATAAGAATGTGATGACACATATAATAACTACTAATCAATATATATAATCAAAATAAAGAAAACAAAAAATATAAATCTCTTCAGTTAAAACTTATTCTTAAATCTTGTTTTTAACTAATTTGGTTTGGATTTAGATCTAAAATTTGAAACTAAGTAAAGAAGCTTCATCAAACATTGTACAGCATTTTAACAACTCAACACATCGACGAATAAATAAGTGAAAATTCATTAGTATATGCAAATTTCGATTAAAGCGAAGTGCAGATTCACTCATTTTTATTGTTCTGCTGAAGCGACATGTAATTTCAATGAAATTTCACTGACATTTCGTTGATATTTCATTGAAATCTTGGGAAAATAAATAAGGTAGTGTTTCGATTTCGATGACCTTGAGAAATGGAAATTTCAAAGAAATTCATTGGAAATTCGTTGAAATTTGGGACCATGATTACAATAGCTAACATGCTAGATAGAATATTCAATCAGAATATGCGATGGATGGGTAGTCACCGACTGAATAATCTTTATTCGGTCAACCTTTGATACAACTGAATATTTGGTGCAACATTCGATCGATTGATCGAATAGTTGCTTATTAACTGAGTGGTAAATTTTATATTTTGTTAAATTTATTTATTAGGTCACATTATCCCGGCATCACCACAAAGATTAAAGCTCACTATATGTATCTTGTCAATTGACAGTTTTATCTCGGATTCATGTAGTGTTGCAAAAGTTGGTACGATATTTGATAATTAATCAGAGAGCCACTGAATAAAGAATATTTAGTATACATGCTACTATTCAAAATAATTCAATTATATATTTTTTAATAATTTTAAATATAAAATTCATCTCTAATACATATATTCTCATAAATTTAAACATATATGATCATCAATCGACAAGAATCCATGATGAAACTACGAATTAACAAGCTACATATATAGAGCTTTAATATTTGTGGTGATACTGGGAGAAATGGCACTGAAACATTAAAAAATCCTCAATCAGTGAATAGGTGACTGACTATTTGGTCAATCGATCGAAGAGTCATTCGACTATATGGTCAATCGGTCGAATAATCAGACCGAATAATCAGTTGGATTGAATATTGATCGAATATCAGTCAATGACCCCCCCCCAACATCGCATATTTGGACCAATTATTCGGGTTTAGTTGGACATATTGCAACGATGGTGGCAGATATCAAGTCTTGTATACATCATGGTATACACTAGGCTTCATACATATTATGCATAAGACCATTCGATTATAGCCCTACTATAACCTCAACACTTGGAGGAGACGTCCCTTTAGACATGTTAACACAATATCTTTATGTATACCTCAACACTTTAAGGAGTTGTCCCTTTAGACATGTTAACACAATATCTTATGCAAAGAAAATCTTTTTTGAAATTTTCTATGTGGAGTCTCTACAATAATTTCTTGGTGTATCCTTGTTGTGAAAGTCCCAAGACCCTCTCTTTTCTATTTTCATAAAAACCTTTAAATGCATGACATAAGAGGCATCTCGAAACCTTTCATCTCAAAGGTTTGGGGCTCTCAAATTTTCACATTGTCCATCATATATACATCATTCCTCATAAGTTAGATGACACCTACGTAAAGCACAATAAACACAACACTCCCATTGAATTTCTTGTATGCATATGATTTATAAGGATTTAGAACGAAAACATAGCTCCCTAAGGTTTTATCAAATCTAATGTTCCAACTACGAGAAACTTGTTTCAAGTCATATATGAATTTCTTAAGCTTGTGAACCTCGCATTCCTCTACGACGAAGAACTGGGTTGCTCCATATAGATATCATCATCGAGGTATCCATTAAGAAATGCAATCTTGATATCCAGTTGCCAAATACCAAAGATATGGTGTGCAAACAATAACCTGATGGATTTAAGCATACTCATAGGAATGAAGGTCTCATTGTAATTTTTTGTGTAGCCAGTGGCTACTAACGTGACATAAAAAGTCTCCCAACCTTCCCACCATATCCCCTCTTTCTTACACCCGATGGTTTACCGCTTTAGGTGGGTCCTTGAAGGTTCATATATCATTATTGTGCATGCAGTCTACTTCAGATTTTATTTCGCTAAAATATCTAATGGAAGAGGTCTCCTTCGTAGGTCCGATCCTACGCTCACTCTACGTGTTAGTGCATTGATGAAATGTGGATTCCAACAATGCAACACAACCACCACACTTTTCTTCTTTTCTTCTTGCACGTACAAGAAATCCATCCTGAGGATCCTCTTCTCCCGATCTCGAGATTGTGTCTTACACAATGGCCTCTTAATGGTATACATGAAGCATGCATGTGAGAGCTTCGTCCTTTGAAGAAGTTGCTCCAATGAAGATGGAGAGAGGAAGGAGGGGACGAACAAAAGACGGAGAGAGTTCGCAGAGCAATACTTGGATATTTCAGCCCAACTATCATGATTCCCAGAAAGTGATATCTTGGATATGGATATCCTAGATAAGGATATCCCAATCACATTGTATATATTGTTATTCAACAAACACTGATACTTGAAGATATTATATGGAAATAGTATATCCATCTGATGTTAGGAATAATGACCGCTAAGAGTAGTCCAACTAATATGTCGGGCATAGAATTGCATCAATAATCAACCCGAATTCTTTCGAATTGATCTCCAAACCATTTGTAACTTGCTTAGGTTTTTTGAACTAAGAGCTAATCCAATCAAATCTCATTTAACTCCTCTTTAAACAAAGCCACCAGAATCCATCATGTCCATCACTCCATCAAATAGAAGTCATGAAATACAGTCTAATACGCATGCATCGTATATATTGGATGACATGTAAGTATGGGTACCCGCATTTTATATCCTCTTCCAGGGATTAAGCAAAATATATCTCATTTGACTATAGGATGATAATGCCAGTCATATGCTTTCAAAAAGCATATATTATTACATCAGCATTCCTCTGAAAGATCATATAGCTCATGCACACTAGCAAGCTCGGTTGAATATGTAGGTGTGTGCATATGGGTGTATGGGATTTTGTGAGTACATTTTTGGAGGGTGTGAGTGGGGAGTTCAAAGGATGATTACCCATCTCCTAACAATCTATGAACATGCTTCATCTACCTCGATCTCTCCAAGCTAACTTTTCCAAGCTAACTTTTTAACTCGACTAATTTAACAACTCTGATCCTATGAATCTATGCAGAGGATATACTCATTAGCATCCATCTAATATCGATCTGTGGAGAAATTTGACATCTTTTCCCAAACTGGAGATCACTATATTCAATAGTATTATCTACTATTTTTGTGTTCTCGATACAGCTCTTTAGATTATCAACTATTACACAGTGGTTACTCTAACTTATTTCTTTGAACCAATAATTATATGGTATCCAATATAGCTAAGTTATATGCCTTAATCGTATAAAGGGGCACGACTAATCATACAAAGTCAAATGTGCTTTTTGAGATATAGAATGATATAAATGCATTGCAAAATTGTTCACTAGGGACGTACATGTCCAACATCTCCACCCTAAATCATGACTTTGCTTGTTATTTGAATACTCGACGATCGCTCTACCAACCTGCTCATCTTGTCAAACAACCGACCCCATTACATCAACCACATTAATGTATTCCCTACTTTTTCTCCTACTCACAATGAAGTAAAAGAACTTCATGTTTACATTTTCCACCTTTACCCAAGTCGGTCATAAGCACTACCTCCAATAAATTTCCTACTTTCACTCTAACTAAATCGAGATTTTAATTATTAAAGGCCTTGAAATACTCAACAATTTGCTCTACCAACCTACTCATCTCATCAAACGATCAGTCCGATTGAATCATATGCATGAATTTGTTTCCAACTTTTTTCTCCCACTGACAATAATGGGGAAGAAAGTCATGTTTGCATCTTCCTCCATTATGCAAGTCAGTCATGAGCACTACCTCCTGTCAATTTCCATTTTGTCCTCTTTTGTCACCTTTTAGAGTTCCAACATAAGCTCAACCTATGCTTCCAAAAGTAGCATGGAAGTCTCAACTCTGTCAAGCTCATCAACCACTATATAGGTCGACATCCTTCTCAATTAATGATATCTTGCACTTATACACCTTCAGCTTCTCTCTCATGCTCCCAAGCCTAGAGAAGCGTCTGAAGGCCCCTGATCCCTACAAGTAATTTCCCTACTAGCACCCCACAACCCATTCCTCTCCTAGCTCCATCAGCTAAGATTTCTCAAAATTAAAGTCAGGAAAGGGGCCCATCCCCTCAATTGAATCATAACAAGCAACCTATGACCCAATACACATTAACCACTACCGTCCAATAAGCCCTCAAGAAAGTGTGATTGAATTCTCTCCCCCATTAACCATAATAGATGATGAAATCATAATCAAGTCACAAACCTCGCTCCTCAGTTCGTCGTTTTAGACGCATAATTTGACTGGCAAACTAGAGAAACCATGAGCAGGACATTCACAATCCTCATGACTGAAGTCAGCACTCTAAACCAACATACCATATCAATGTTTTTTAAACTGAACCGGACACCGAAACGGAAACCTTGCCGAAATGGTTGAATCGAGTTGAACCATGTAATCAAACCGGTCCAACCAGATGATGACATCATCATTATTTAAAACTAGATTAAACCGAACCGGTGAGAAAAAAGTGGTTGAACCAGCTAATCAAACCGAAATGAAATGAAATATATATAAAAACATACACTTAAATATACTTGACATATAAATAAGATACATAAACAATGTATATATTTCACATTATACATAAAATATTTTTCCGTATACACCATCAAATGTCATACATATATATATATATATATATATTATTTAGACTAGTTGCTTTATAACATAATAGTAGTTTGATTATATATAAAACCCATTACATGCCAAAAAGTTGTGTTAGTGTAGTTGGTTAGGAGTTTGAAATAAGTAACCAAAGGTCATGGGTTCAACTCCCACTACCAGCATTATTTTTAAATAAATTAAAAATTAAATGTGGTTCAACTTCAGTTGAACCTGATTAAATCAGGTCAAAAATAATAGGTTGAATCGGGCGGGTTAATTAAAATTGAAATATTCGAATCGAACCAGCATAAACCGGTTAACCGGACCAGTCTAGGCCCGGTTCACCGGTCGAACCGGCCGGTCCGATCTAGTTTTCAAAACATTGTACCATATCCTTGTACATAATGTCATAAATATATCCTCATTCCACCTTACCAAATTTCAGCTTAATCCTAATTACAACAAAGTTTGTCAACTTCAGGTTGCTCGAGTTCCTTGACCCCCATTCATCAGACCTCTCCAACTTATACTCATGTAGCAAGACAAGTTTTGACGTCCACTCAAAACAATGTGTTGCCACAACAACCACCTCATTATCTACATTAAGATCTTCCTTAGGTGTCTAAATTGGTGCCCCATATGAACAAGCCTCAAGGCTCTTGCCACCACAATCTCGAGCCCATGACCTCCTCAAACTCATCTTTCTCCACCATGAATGACCCAGTGGCATCCACATTCACCAACTCCTACGATCTCCATGTCTTTGTGTCACATGATACACCACAAGGTATAAAGAAATGAGAGGTTGATCGAGATGATTTCCTATAAGTAAGGTAAGGCACATGCCTCGAAGCATAAGCCTCAATTCTTGAAAAGATAAATCAAATTAATAAATTTTATATGATATGATATAGATAAACAAAACACATTCATGACATTTCACTTCATTAAGTTGTGGAGAGAAAAATAGAACTTATTATTAGGAGGATCTTCATAGAGTTCTTTTATATAAAGAGGAGAAGCCCTTGAGGGCAAAGTACAAAATAGAGACGGAACAAAAAAGCAAATACAAAGTAACTCTCAACACTACCACTCAAAATGGAGCATAGATATCAATCATGCTCAACTTAAAACAACACATACGGAACGGTCCTCTAGCTAGGGTCTTGGTGATCACATATGTTGTCAGTTCCTGAAGCCAACGTGGTTAGTAGAAATAAAGCTATTTTGTATTATATCTTATGTAATGGCAATCTACCTGGATGTGTTAGGTCCTCTCATGGAAATCGGGATAATTGGTAATGAAGAGAGTAGCTTGGTTGTCACTGAGCAATTGCATGGGAAGAGCACGTCAACAACTAAGTCTATCAATACGGATCAAACCCACATCATCTTAGTGCTCCCATGTGCCATAGCTTAGTATTCTGACCAAGGTTTAAAAAAAGAATGAGGTGGTCCAATACATTTTCTTGAAATGTGAAGCAAGGCGTACGCCTCGAGGCACTTGAAGCGTAAGCCTTAATTTTTTAGAAAGAAAAAATAAAATTAAGCAAAATACATTGATGAAATGCCCCTCCAACCTCGTGATCACCCTCCAAGAGGTCTCCCTCTACAAAATGTTGTCAATGAAATTGCGATGACACCTCCAGTTTGTCATCCCATGAAAGAATCTTGTATTTGCATCCCCTCCTTGATTCAGGTCTTCATGGACCTTTGGCGTCAATCCACCTCTTGCTTCTTATCCTCCTCAAGTAAGGTTTGTTGGTTTGCATCTCTCCAAGCAGCTCCACGTGAGACAGCTCGCGAGTGTCCTTCTATCCATGTCAACGATCACATTATGTGTTGTGCTACGATGGGCAAGGCGACTCGCACGATTTGTCTACTTCAAAGAATTGAGTCTCTTATGAAGCGCCTCCAACTTAGAGAAGAGGTAGAAAATCCCCCTCCTTAAAAGTGGACCAAAAGCCCCCCACCATCTCCCAGAACACATCCACCATGAGCCACAACTTCCCAAATATGAAGAAAGACCGCATGAGGTTTTCCTCCCCAGACAACTATAGGATCAGCATATGAGCGGATCCGGAACGTGGCAACGCGTAGACCCTAACCAACAGAAAGGCTGAATCAGCTCCATAGAACCAAGGAAATATTCCCAATCTGTCTGGAGCGAGAACTGGACCATGTGTAGGAATAGTCCAGTGCATCTAAACCATCGAGCTGGAGGTCATTCACAACATCCAAGTAACTAGCTGAACCTGGATCTTGTCCCCCACACGTCGGGCAGTCGATTAACAGGAGGGTGACCTTGAAGGCACCACCAACCAACCACCCATCTGAAGGAAAAGGACATCTGGCAGCCCTCAAATCCATCCACAGTTGTGGCCGCAACTGATGATCAGTCGGACCATATGTACAAGAGACAACAATGGTAGATCATCTTCTCTTGTTCTATAATAACACCAAGACTACAAGACTGACCAACAGCTCACTCTCACAGAGAAAGAGGTCCTCACACCAAGCCACAAGCAACCCACCAGCACAATGTCAACAGCATGTATAGCCAGTGTTTTCAAATTTCGTGAATTTCAGTGAAATTTTGATTTCGACACTCCACCAAAATCGAATTCGAAATCTCGATGTGGATCCTTCACAAATCTAGGCCGATTTTGGTCGAAATTGGCGAAATATCGTCGAAATTTCGACGAAAATTCAAAATCGTTTCGTTTTTTTGTCATCTCGAAATGAAATCGAAATCGAGCTTTAAAACCTTGGGCATAGCTCTATACTCCAAGAGATAAGTGCCCCTGAACAAGGACCACAGTTGGTTCATCCACAACTGAATATTCATCTCTTGTAACAAAATGATATCATTGTGCTATTCTGATAGGCGCTTCACTGCCCTTCTTTTTGCCGGGTCACCCATACCCCTCACTTTCCATGAGATGACCTCCATTAATCAACAATTCTTTTCCCGAAATTGCGAACCACACTTGCAACCCTCGCAATTCTCTCATTGAAGAGGTCATCACCATCAGATGTGCAGAATGATAACTCCAGGGATGGCAGATCCGTCGAGGGTGACAATGAGGGAGGTGCCCCGAAGCACTTGTAGAAATAGAAGTTCAGTGCATACGTTCCCTCCAACTGCAAAGGGGGTCATGGGTGCACATGACGGCATCCCTTCTTCTTCGACTTCATCGCTTTGCCTGGCACAAGGGTCCTTCGGAGCTCGACCCAGCCGATGAGCTACAACCAAGAAAGATGACTACAATCCTGTCTCCACAGCGTGACAAGTGGTAGAGTTCCGAGCTCCGTGGGAAGAGTTGGCAACACCTCCTTCACATATTCTCTCGATTGCGACCAACGACAGGAGAGGGGTCCAACGAGATGTCCATAGGTTGAGCATGGATGGATTACAACACTAAGGAAACTTCCGACAACATAGGTGAGGGGAGTTTCAACTCAAACTTGAGCACTTTGGGGTAGTTCCAGATGCCACCTACCCCAGCAATCGCTCGCGGTAGCTAAGGGAGAAAAGGGAGGTCATCTCCACCTCCTTCACATGCTACTCTAGATCTCCGGTTCCAGCCAAAATAACCTCAAGTTATTTGTCACTCTCAATGTTCCAAAAGTCGGTATGCGATATTCGTTCGGTCAGGTGATCTGGAGAGAGTAAGCGGATAGGTGGAAGTATATGCGGAAGTATATGTGGATTATGCGGTTTCTATTATTTTAACTAAAAAAATTACAAATATAATAATAATTTCAAACATTAGATATTTATATTTAAAAAGTATAACATGGAAGAAATATGAAGTGAAGACTTTTTTGTACAATGTGATATCAACCAAAGCATTTCCAAAAGTCGTCCATTTTCAAAAGATAATGGAGAGAGTATAAAATGTTGTAAATTGATTGAAGATAGAAAAAATGGTAGATATCATTATCATAATTGGAAGGTAACCTTTTTTTTGGAAGTGTAACCAGATTAGTAAACACAACCATGAACCTTCGTACTTTAGTAAATGGTGTATTTATTTACTCAAATTAAATATTTAAAAAATAAACCATTTAAATTAAATATATGTTATATGTTTTGTTTTTGTGCAGTTATAGAATTCCATGCAAATCCAACATCTATATTCATTTTATCCCATAAAAGATTTTAGATAAACATATTACCTCTATTAGTAGAGTTAAATATTAAAAAAATCAACCATTTGTTCTCTTTTAAATGGTGTTATGTGCAGTTACCTCTATTACATGTGTGGCCGCATGTGCAGATTACTCGATCGAGTATACCCCATAACCCACATATTGAGCGAGTATAGCATACTCGGTGCGGTAGGAGGATCGCCACCGCATATGCGTCCGCATATGTGGATGCCTGGGCCGACTTTCTGAACACTGGTCACTCTGTATTGGCACGACATCTTATCCAAGAACTCGATGAAGGATCTGATTCTGGTGGGGGGGACCAACACCTCAACCTGAAGATGGAAAGTTAGGTGCCCTACAGTCATGGCATGCATGAAGTTTATCAAGGGTGGGAGGGGTCTAGCAATTTCCAAAATCACGATGTTGATATCCACCCACTACGCACAATCATCCGAAAAAATGTGCCACACATCCCTGATGTTAATGAACGCTTGCTTCAACAAATGCAGGTTATTTGTCACTCTGGATTGGCACCAACATCTTATCCGAAGAACTCGGTGAAGGTTCTGATTCTGGTGCGGGGGTGGTGGGACCAACACCTTGACTTGAAGGTGGAAAGTTAGGCGGCCTACAGTCATGGCGTGCGTGAAGTTTATCAAAAGGAGGGAGGGATCCAGAAATTTCCAAAACCACGGTGTTGATATCCACCCACTATGCACAATCCTCCAAAAAAATGTGCCACATATCCATGAAGCTAACGAACGCTTGCTTCAGCAAATGCAGGTTCCGAGATAGCATAGGAACCCCCTCAACATGTGCAAAAAAGATATGGGCAGCATGCAGCTCATTATCTGAGATCAAAGGTGTTCTCCAATAAAGGAGCTCGAAGCATTCATGTCCTCTCTACACAAGGAGCTTGGCACGATCATGTGACGAAAGGCCCCTGATGCAAACATCCTTGTCTTGAAGGAGCATGAGGTCCCATGCACAATCATCTCCTAGCAGCCGCACAATTGCCTTCTTCATAATTTCGATTTTTTGATGGTTGCAGTGAAACACAACCAGTAGCATCCCTCCAGACAGTGCAGGCCCCATCTCCGGATCGAGGGGAGCTCTGTGCACCACCTCTGCATAAGTGTACCCCTCCTCGACCCCAACGAGCTGCTCGGAATAGCCGTAAACTAAGAGTGCCCCCCTCCAACGAGGTCTTCCCCTTCCCAGTAGCCTCTTCCCGCATATGCCTACCACCTCCAATAGAAGCAACATCAAATGCCGATGCAAATCGACGCCCAGTGGCCAAAATAGTCGCATATGTAGTGTTGCTCGAGTTTCTTCACCTGGTATCAACGATGTGTGACAGTTCTCCATCCTAGCTCCTCTCCTCTCTCTCAATTCGATATCCCTCATCTCTCTCTATTTGGTCCCATTCCAACCACCCTTCGCCCAAGAGAGCAAGCCCCGCAAGAGGAGAGTCCCTTCCTGCCTTTGCGCTCGAAGGCCTTGTCGTTGGTGCAAAGCCCTCTTGACGCAGCCACACCTCATTTTCGTGTCGCCACCTCGAGCGCCCTAACCCTACCATTCTCAATTTTCGAGCTATACGAAATTATATCAAAAAATGTTCTTTAATTATCTCGTGTTTAACCAATAAAAATCTCAATCATATAATATTATCTTCTACATAATAGGTGAAGAATGTAAAGATATGGTAAAATCAAATTCTAATTAATAACAAAAAAAGATCCAGTTCATTATGTTGTTAGTATTCTAAAGATTTGTTCATGATTGAATATATTCCCTTGAAATTTTATTTTTTCACTAGGTTTCCTGTATATAATCTATACAAAATATAATCACATAATTTCTTCCTTTGAATCATCTTCATGTTACTAAGATAATCAAGGTGATGCCTTAGCTTTGTTGGACAAAAGTACCCATGGCAATCCATTATGCAATAATAGTTATTGGAAATCACTCCTTAATCTGAAATGAAAATTAAATAATGTGCATAATAGGTACTTTCGTACAATGAGGGTTATGTACCATGACCATCTTAATATCATACAGTTATTGATCCAAATGTTGGAACATAAAGATTGGTGCAAGATGGAATATCTAACGAATTAGATTGACGACTCAACTGCATCATCAAGTGATTATCAAGAAAGTATATCCAGCCTGAGTAGGAGATGACAATCCTTACTCTAAAAGCTGGCATTTCCTCTTGATGCAGATCCTCTGCATAGGAATATAGATTCAGAAGTGTCGAGAAAGTTAGGTCAAAGAGTTGACTTAGTGAGATCAAGATAACCAAGATCTATATCGTATGTTGTCATGATACATCATGCATTATCTGATCGAAGACAGATGTATTACTATATGTCTGAGTATGTACATTTGGCAGACCATTAGATTGACGACTCAACTGCATCATCAAGTGATTATCAAGAAAGTATATCCAGCCTAAGTAGGAGATGACAATCCTTACTCTAAAAGCTGGCATTTCCTCTTGATGCAGATCCTCTGCATAGGAATATAGATTCAGAAGTGTCGAGAAAGTTAGGTCAAAGAGTTGACTTAGTGAGATCAAGATAACCAAGATTATATCGTATGTTGTCATGATACATCATGCATTATCTGATCGAAGACAGATGTATTACTATATGTCTGAGTATGTACATTTGGCAGACCATTAGATTGATGACTTAATCAAGGTCTACACACTGAGGTGCTAGAATGCGTACAAGGGCATATGAGTAATACGATCTCGCAAAGGGATCATACAAGTTCACTACTAAGCCGGAAGACATGAGTTCACTCATGAGATATTGAGATAAACCTAATTTCAACGTTGGTTGTCTTGTTTTGGAAACGAGACAGGATTTGAAGGTATGATATATGCTTTTGGAAAACATATGATCGGTACCAACTCTCAATAATCAGATGAGAAACTTATAGATAAAACCATGAAGGAGACAGTCCAAAATGGGATCAAAACTTCAGGTTTAATCATAGTCTTACAGTATGCAGGATGTACGGGTATTAGGAATACTCGAGGGTGATGTGATCTTAAACAATTGTATACCATGATGCTTCCATTCAGAAGTAGTGATGAAACATGTTTGGATTTCAGTGACTCCGTTCAGTGAACTAGTTATCCAATCTTAGTCCAAATGTTAGATATTGATCTGCATTGGATTCAGAGAGAATAAGAAGATTGGGTACACTTTGTCTATCTTGATCAAACATCTCGGAAAGGTCTTTTACATTTGGAAATGAGATTAGATCTCGTTATCCAAGTCATTGCACATGGATATACAGTCGCACTGACCCTATCTCCAAGTATCCGCGAAGAAGGCGCGTTATCCTCAAAAGAGATTAAGGAATGCTCCTAAAGAGATAAATCTGACAATTGGGATTGTTCAATGATGTTTTAACCACTAAGTGAAGAGAACTTAGAATGATTAAATTAAATTTCATTATCATGGATAACATTATCTTGGATAGTGCTATCTACAATTATCCAAGAATAACGTGGATAAGATTCACATTATTTTTTGGATACTTACAGAGACGATTTCGAGGTAATTAAATTAGATTTAATTATCTTAAATAAGATTAGCGTGGATAGTGCTATCCGCAATGATCATGGATGGCGTGGATAAGATCCACAATGTCTATAGAAACTTGATTGTGAATTGGATTCACGAATTAATGTTAATGTGAATTGGATTCACATTATACATAAATGTAAATATGATTTACATTTAGTTTTGGACTCATGAATATGATTCACATTTATTAATGGCCTATTTGCAATTCTCATAAATAATTTGGAATTATTTATTGATAATTGAATTTCAAAATAAATTAATAAATAAATAAATTTATGATTGTTGAAATATTATAACTATAACAATTATAATAAAAAAATAAAAAGGAGATCCCTAAAAAGGGGCGCATCCATGCTGGTAACAACCATGGGCATTTCCGTTATTTTAGGATCCTTTTATTTATTTTTTTTCCTTTTTATTAATTATTTGTTGGTTAATTTGTTGATATATTAAATGAATAATAGAATTGATAACTGTTATCAACTCTAATCCTAAAAATGGTTATGAGCTCCTTTATCCTGAGTCCTGACCATTGATTCAACAATTAGAATTATAATCCTATCGATCCTAAAAAGTATATAAGGAGAGGCAGATACTGTCTTCCTCATGCATTCCAAGAAGCAACAAGTCTCCCCTCTCTCTCTCCAACGGGCGTCCCCTTATCGGGATAATGCTCTTAATGTTAGATATTCCCCCTTGCCTCATAGGGTCATCCCTTTATAGGGATAATACCCTTCATGATGGAGAACCATGTTACGCGGCCGGATCGATTTGATTGATCTTGTGTAGAGTTTCTTCATCGTTGGTTCTTCGGGATCATGATGAAGAATGATGATTTTGTATGACAAAAACAAGAGCACGGAATTCCATATCGTCTCATTGGATTGCGATAAGTACGTGGTTCATCCATGCGCTCGCAAGTGTCGTCTCTGTCGGATCGGACTTCAGACAGAAGGTCTCTTGCTTTAGAGGCTAGAGGATCATAATCACGCTTTAAGAGGTAATTCTATACTTGTGTGATGTTGAATGGATTGAGAATGGTTCCTAATCCATGTGGTTCCATCGAATATTTTTTAAAATTCTGCTGCTATCCCGACTTGTACGACAAGTCTATTTTCGATCGAATTTGATTCGATTCACATGCTTCCATGATGCCTGAGGCCTTCTGCTTCCCTTCAAACTTGCCCCATTCCCTCGTTGTCTCTTTAAGGAAAAAGAGGGTATGACGTCGAGAATAAGCCTACCATGCTTCACTCCCAACACATGCTTCTCCACGTCTTTATGAGGCAGCTCGTGCGTGCTGCCTACGCACGTCATTAGATATTGATGTTTTCTCTTTCAAAAATACTAGTGATTATAAATACAAATTTTAAGTAAAAATATGGGTTGACACAGCAGACCACCGTAAATCACATCATACACATCACTACCTTATAGACTCTTACTCTGATGCAGTTCCATTATCTGTCCATATCCACCTAATCCAACCCAACCCTTTTGAATTCAGTTGAAGAAGGAAGTCCCGATCTCTAACATGAGAGCATTTACATTCACCTCTTCTGATTACAATCCCATTCTCACCCCGCAAGATGCCCGAAATTAGTAGAAAAGCATTGCAAGAGGGAGTGTATAAGACTAAAAGAATGTTGAAAAAAAACTACTAAAGAGACATGGATTCTTAAGATTTAAGCACAGAGACAAAAATTAGATATGATTATAGGAAACGAATACACACATATAGCTGACCCCACTTACCTGCACGTTAGCAAGAATGGAATCGCAAACTTGTAAGGAAAAGCAGTAAATTAAAAATGAAGTGAATAACATATGGATTTGGAAAAGATAAGGGTTATACACCCATAACCCTAAGTAATTTCGTAATTACCCCAGAAACCCTGTGTAATCGCGAATTACATGAGAAACCCCGAGTAACGGTTAACGTTTACATGTGTAACACTCTGTTACGTTTAACGTTAGCACTAACCACGGTTGGGTTACCACCTACCACGCCCTAGTTACGAGGTGGAGATCAAGTGGTTGGGGTTCGTTGGCCCAAATCGTGCACCACATGTAGCGTCTCGATGGAATTGGTTGTCGAATCAATGAATAGTGCACTCGCGACGAGGTGGAGGTTTAGTTAGCCCTCGCCCCGCCCTTGACATCGTCACTTCATCTCTCCCGCCTTCAACTCATCCTCTTTGTCATCTTCTCCAAGTCGAGGAAGAAAAAGAGCCCCATCCCTAGTTACGCCCCCCATTAGTCGCTATCAGGTAGCCCCCGTATCCGACCGACGAGACCCTTCCTCCTACACCGAGGAACCTGAAGTAGCTCGAAAAGGGAAGGTATATCCTCCCCGTCATCTTCGCCTCTAAATTTCTTCTTAAAATCAAACCGATCAGATGAGAATGAAACATGCATGTACCTTATAGCATGGGCCGGTTCAAAGGGCGTGAAGGGATCCTTGGCATTTTTGTCAGGTATGGGAGACACTTCAAGAAGATACGAGGGCACGGTGGCGATAGGTACTTGCTGGGGAAGCAAGTCGTAATAGGGACAAATCCAGATTACACTTGTTGGTTCGACATCATCGACGACATTGCAGAAGTCGTTCCATGGCAAGCAAAGGACTCCTTGCGTATGTGCTACAAGGTTCCTAATTCTCATCCATCCAGGTACGAAACGATCTCATGGTTTGATTTTTTACGTCCTAATCGATTATGATTTAATCACCATTTATTTCTTCGTCGGGTATGTAAGTTATCAGATGAGAAGCAGATGAAGGAGATGTTTCACTTGCACCAAGATGGGACGCATATTGAGTTGGTATTGGATTTTGATCAAGATGCAGAAGCACTTGCCGCCATGGAAGAGCATGCGAATGCAGACCAAGATCCAACTGCAAGTTCTCTAGGGAATGATGTAAATGAGGCCATGGAGGCTTTAGAGGAGTTGGGGAAGGTCGGGCAAGAAACCATGGAATCGTTGGATTGTATCGCTTTCATCGAATGTGCGCAAGGGGATGGTGTGGAGGAATTTACTCCTCAAGCGATGGATTTGGAGAATGAAGTTGTGCAAATGGATACGACCGGAATGATATAGTGGAGATAGATGTTGATCCCCTATTTGGAGAGCCAGTGGATACATTTGGGGATGAATCAAGGACCCCCATCAGTCCCAGCCTAATGAAGGCACCAGTGAGGAGTTCTCACCAATCGCGTGTAGTGAGAGTGTTGCGCTCCCAAACCCAATCGGTCGACATAAGCGAATCGGATGACTCCGACTTTGTAGTTGATAGCACAAGTACCCGTGAAGATGATGAAGAACTCAACGGTCTTGAGTCCGAGAATAGCTATCACTATCTCCCGGATTCAGATTTAGAAGATGTGGAGGACTTCGAAGGTCGAATATCGACCAACGACATGGAGATTCTGAACATTTCAGTTGGATCCGAGTTCGATGGCCATGATGAATTTAAACATGCTTTAAACACTTATTGTCTGAAACATGAGTTCGATGTGAGGTATATGATATCAAGAGCGAGGCAATTAGGGTCACAACCATATGCAGGGGAGAAAACTGTAAATGGCAAATCCATGCATCTAGGCTCCAAGATAGCATGCGATTCCAAGTCAGGACTCTGCATGGGGAGTACAATTGTTCCTCTATCAGTAGGGTTGGTAATTCATTGGCTTCACAAGAGTGGATTGCAAAGTACATCGAAGCATGGATCAGGGACAACCCAGAAATGACTGTCAATGTCATATCTCAACGGATAACCAAGCAATTCCAAATCTGTATACCATACATGAGGCTATGGAGGGGACGAAGGATTGCTTTAGATAGATCCATGGCAAGGTGGAGGAGTCATAAGAGAGACTTCCATCTCTCATTTACAAATTGAAGAATCGGAATCCTTCAAGTATGGTTCACTATGAAACTGAGAAGGACGATTCATATCGTTGAAAGCACAAAGGCAAGGTTTTGTTGAAGGATGTAGATCCTTCATCGGTCTTGATGGTTGCCTCCTGGAGGGGAAATACTTAGTAACACTTCTATCAGCTACAGCTTTGGATGGATGCAATGCATTATTCCCAGTGGCATTCGCAGTTGTCGACGAAACCAATGTCACATGGAATTGGTTCATGACTCATTTGAACCATGCTAACGAGTTCGGCAATGGTGCTAGATTGACATTCATATCAAATGCACGGAAGGGGCTAGAGTTGGCAGTGAAGACCATCTTCCCTCAAGCGGAGCACAGGACATGCATGCGACATCTGTATAAGAACTTCAAGAAGAAATTCCTTGGCGAGGAATTGGAGATCATGGTGTGGTCTGTTGCAAGGGCGTTCAATGCCAAGTACTATAATCACACGATATCTGAGATACTAAAGCATAACATGGATGCATATGAGTGGTTGACAAATGTGCAGGAGAAGTGGAGTCGTCATCAATTTGGTGAAGAAGCAAATTGCCATTATCTGACTAATAATCTGAGAAAATCCTTGAATGCATGGATATCACCAGCAAGAAACATGCCCATTTCTGAGCTTATTGATTGGATAAGGCAAAAGTTGATGACAACCATGGAAGAAAGACTTCGAGATCGAAGACTTGGAAAGAAAATGTTGCACCATAGGCCTTGTCCTACATGAGAGGCATCACACAGGACTTGAAAGGCTTCATTATTAGAAGAGCTGATAACTGCGATGTGGAAATGGAAACTCCTTCAGGGAGGTATGTTTTGGACCTTCTGGCCCGTGAATGCTCGTGTAGAAGATGGTAACTATGTGGGCTTATATGCACACATGCTGCATAAGCATTAGGAAGCATAAGAGGAGTGAGGTGGGAGAATTACGTCGATGATTACTACAAAGTGGATCGTTATAGAAAAGCCTACTCATCTGGTTACATATCACCAATGCCTGACAAGACTCAGTGGTTGGTGGTCAATCTTCCGTTCAAGGTGCAACCATGGTTCGAAAAGGCTAGCCTCGAGGCGGTCGAGGCGTATGCCTCGAGGCGAGGCGGTCCATTTTAGCCTCGAGGCTTACGCCTCAGACCAGTCCTGTGAGGCGTGCGCCTCGAGTTGTCGAGGCGTAGCCTCGAGGCGGAACGCCTCGAGGCGGTCGAGGCGTTTCGTGAGGCTTTTTTACTTTTTTTGAAGTATTTTTTTATTATTTTAATGGTTTCCTTAGTAGTTTAAGAAGCTTATCAATAATTGTTTATTTAGGATAATGATTATATAAGATGAATGCCTAAATATGATGTTTATTTCATGCCTATAACTTCATATTTACAATTAATGTATCCAACTTTTTTGGCAAACTCTTACTATTTCACTCTTAATGAATGAATCTATAAATATTAAATTAAACAATACTTGTAACTTAACAAGATTTGCAATATATCAAGCAAAACAAAATGGATAAGGTTCAAGGTTTCTCATGTTGCGTTATATTATATATTAGACACAACATAAATTTCTTCGACATATATTTAATCGAACTTTTAATTACAAAAATATTTCAAAGATTTGCTCGAAATGGATATGATTCATGGTTTCTCGTGCGATCATATATTATATGTAGACACATAACATAAATTTCTTCGATGTATATTTAGTCATACTTTCAATTACAACAATATTTCATAGACATATATGTATTGTTTAATTCTTTTACGATATCTATAGTCAATTAATTCCCCTTTGATTGGATGGAAATGTGTAGAAATGTATATGATGTTGTTCTAACTTCTATTTTAGGGTACTTATCTTTATTATTTCATCATATCTTGTAGTGTAAATTATTATATATTGGACATAGAACATATAATTAAATAGAGATATATATAATTGCAGTTTTATACATATTTTTCTATATAAACTGAGGCTTACGCCTCGACCGCCTCGAGGCTACTCCTCGCCTCGATTCCAAGGAGACCGCCTCGTTCCGCCTTTCATTTTTTCAAACCTTGGGTGCAACCACTTTGCACATCGAGGCCGTCAGGGCGACCGCGAAAGAAACGCATTTGGCCAAGGGACGAGAATGATGGTAAATCAGGGCATAAATGCGGTAGGTGTAGCAAGTTTGGGCACCAAGCTAGCACTTGCAAAGAACCAAATCAATGAATCGTCGAGTGTTACGCGAATGAACCGAGAGATACCAGTAGGCCCCTCAACGCAAACTTCTTCAAGGGCTCAAGATTCAATGGCCAACAGAAGGTATTTATTTCGATTGATTTGCAATTTGTGTGGATTAGGTCTTTACTTATGAACTAACATCAACCTAAAACATGTGTTCTTTCCTAGTGGAATTGGGAGTAGATCAAGGAGTTCTTCAACAAGAGGGAGAGGGGGAGAAGGCCCACCAAGAAGGGGGCGTGGCCGAAAAGAACAAGAGATTTGGATGCCTTTCCAGATGGACCTCCAGCCTTGATGAATCAATAGGTACATCACTTCTCATCAAATCTTAGAGATCAACTAGGAGCATCAATCACCACTAAATCTTGGATCTTGCAGTATTGAATGGTATCCTTATTTCTCATTGTAGGAAAAATTCGGAGAGGGAACTGGAAGCTTTTTGGTGAATTTTTTAGTGCTTCTTAGACAAGCTAATACAGATTTTTGGATATGTGTATTTTTGGATGCACAAGTGACGTCTTATATGTGTATTTTTGGACATGTACATGAACAATCCTTACATGTACTATGTATTAGTTGTGTTAACTTTTTGTTTTTAGATCCTTACATGAACAATCATCACTTTATCATGTATACATGAGATTTCTATTTGTTGTAAAATATTATTTGAAAACCATGTATGTGATTAACATGGCTATGAATATCAAACATATCGATATTGCTTTTAACACTACCACTATTGCTGAAAGCTTGGACAATACAAAGTTAACATTCTCATCCGTTGGTGGCGATTTCTTGATACAAGTTGTTTTGCTTCGATCATTTTTAGAAGATTGTTCCTTTTCTCTTTTCCCAGAGTCACGACAAGAGGAAGGCCCATCCATCCAACGAAAGAAATCACAAGTTTTGAAGGGCATGTGTAGAATCGTGCTCCTTAGCTCCACGATTTGCCGGAAGTCTTCAGAACAGCTTCGATGCCACAAAGGCAACGCACGCTAGATGATGATTCCAAGGAGCATGACCGCATTTTCTGCAACAATCGTAAACATTTGTAAAGCAATAATTTGTAGCAACACAAAAAATACAACATTTTGCAGCATCATGAAAAACACAGCACTTGTACCTTTTTCAGTCGCAGATACCCAAGTATTTTTGTCAAAAAAAACCCATTCCAACAGGGGTCTCTACCCCTCATTATATAGGAGGTTGCATGGGAGAGAAGACCACCAACGGCTCTATTTCTAGCCATTAAAGCACAGCAATTCTGGGGGCATTTTCGTTCACCTAAACAAACGTCCATCAAAACTAAACATCTACTAACACAGGGTTATACTGTGTAAGAATTAACCATTACTCGGGGTTTCGCATGTAATTCAAGATTACGCAGGGTTCATGGGGTAATTACGAAATTACTCAGGGTTATGGGTGTAAATATCCCAAAAGATAATGATCAATTGAAACTTTTTTGCAAAGTACTTATTTTATGTATAAATTTATTGTTGTAAAATTCAACCGATTAGTCGAGTCGGGGGGGAGGGGGTAGCCGACTCGACAAGGCCTAGTCGGCCTATAGATGACTAGTCGGGTCAATCGGCCAATTTTTACTTAGAAATTTTGTTGGAGTTGAATGGGTACAGACCCTAACCTGACCCGATTACCCATTTTCACTTAAGAGGGCTTACTGTTGGACAAAAAGCCCCACACCCAAGTCGCTTGAGCTCCTAAAACCCGGCCCCCATCGCCTCGAGTCATCGGCATGTTGCTGCAGCTCTGCCAAGCGCCGCCAACTCCATAGCCGAGCACCGCCAACACCTGGCGAGCCCTCATGTTGCTGCTCCAATCCTCGGATGCATCACCGACCACTGCGAGAAGCTCCTTCACTCCTCTCAGTTCATGCACTAACTGGGCAATTTATCTTTCGATCTCAAGTTTCGTGCATATTTTTTAACTACAATATGACGAGCTTGTAGACTTGTAGTTGAGTTTATTCAGCAACCATGGTTGTTTATCTTTTTCAACAATATGAAATGAGATTTAAAGTATCCAAGCATCATAAAGATATTTCGGTACAATATATAGTGTTTACAGTTGAGTTTATTCAGTTCATCATGTATTTATGAAATTTTATACATAGATTTGTGCATATATTTAGCATTTATTTCCATCATAAAATATTTAACGTTTATTTATAAAGTTTATTCAATCCAGTGTGTATTTATGAAATTTTATATATTTTGGTATTATTCAAGTTTCGTGCACATATTTATTCAGTTTATGAAAGGATTTGTAAACTTATAGGATCTAGAAATTGTAATTGTAATAGATTTGTATGCATACATACGAGGGTATATGTATTAAAAATTGAATTATATACAACAAAAAAGCGTATTCCCACAATTAGGTAGGGTCAGCTACATGGATTCTATGCCTTCATTCAGATCTATCTTGGGGTCAATCTCAGGCTTATATCCCAAAAAATAAGATCCATTTGTAAAGTCTCATTCGAACTCTTCTTGTGTCATCCTCTCCCTCTCTTAGCTAGCTCAACATCCCAAAACCCGCATCTCCTAACAGGTGCATCAGCTGACCTTCTTTGCAAATGACCAAACCATCTTACGCGGTTTTTTCGCATCTTATCCACGATCGGAGCTACAACAACTTTATTTCCAATTGCATCATTTCGAATATGATCTTTACGTTTGTGTGTTTGTTCACACATCCACCTTAACATTTTCATTTCTTCTACCGCCATTCTCCGCACATGTCTATGATTCACAGGACGTCATTCAGATCCATAGAGCATAGCAGGTCTCACAGCTGCTTTGTAAAACTTTCCTTTGATTTTTAAAGGAATTTTCTTATCACAGAAAACAACAGAGGCTCCTCTCCACTTTAACTAGCCTGTATTTATTCTATTAGTAACATCTCCATCAATTTCCCCATCATGGTGCAAAATAGATCATGTGTATCTAAAAGAATCTCTCTTCTGAATGTTGTCGTCACCAATCTTCGTCTCGATTGATTCATCATTATTGCCATCAAAGGTGCACTCATATATTCAGTCGTAGCCCTACTTATACGAAATCATTTAGTCTCCAATGCATGTCTTCAAACCTCAAGCTTCCCACTTACTCCATCTCTAGTCTTATCAATCAATTATATCATCAACAAATAACCTACACCGAGGTATCACATCCTCAATGTGACTTGTCAACTCGTCCATAATCAAAGTAAAAAAGAAATGGACTCAAAGCTGAACCTTGATGTAAACCAATGTTGATGTCAAATTATTCGGTCTTCCCAGACTGGATCCTTATACAAGATAGAGCCCTGTCATACATATCCTTTATGAGGTTAATGTATATGACAGGTACTTGTCTCTTCTCCAAAACTCTCCATAATATCTCCCGTGGGCAGAATCATAAACCTTCTCCAAATCAATAAAAATCATATGGAGAATCTTCCTTTTAGCACTATAAATCTCCATAGTTCTCCTCAGCAGATGGATGGCTTCAATAGTTGAGCGACCTGGCATGAATCCGAATTGATTTTGTTTTACTTTGGAAACTTGCCTCAACTATCTTTCAATCACATGTTCCCAAATTTTCATAGTGTGGCTCATCATATTGATACCTCTGTAATTTGAACAATTTTGAATGTCTCCTTTGTTTTTATAAAGAGGCACAACGATACTACTCCAATCTTAAGGCATTGTCTTGCTTTGCCAAATAACATTGAATAAATTCGTACCAAGTTAAACTACGCTCACCTAAAACTCTCCATACTTCTAAAGGAATGTCATCCGATCCTACACATTTCTCATGTCTCATAACCTTCAAAGCCTCCTCTACTTCCTTTCTTTGTATTCGTCTAATGCTTGCACGATTCAAGTAACTTTCACTACTAGCTAGATCACCTAAAGTGATCTCTCTATTTCCTTTCCCAATGAAAAGTTTATGGAAATACTGCTTACATCTAGTCTCTATATCCTTCTGAGTAACAAGCATATGACCTTCCTCATCCTTAATGCATCTCACTTGAGAAAGGTCTTTGGTCTTTCTTTCTCTTGCTTTGGCCAACCTGAATATGTCCTTCTGGCCCTCCTTAGAGTCCAGATTTTTGTACAAAACTTCATAAGCTTTTGACTTAGCTTTGCTAACAACATTCTTTGCTTCCTTCAAAACCGACTAATGCCCGAATAAAAAACAGAAATTGATTTATATATTTAAAATATAAAAAATGTGCTAACTCTTCTCCCACTATAAGTAGGGTCGGCTACATGGATTCTTGCTCAAATCCATGTTGAAAGATTCGACTATTTTTTACATTGGCCGTTGACTATCTAACGCAACCCCTGCAAGAGTGGGATCTGAACCATGGTCTTTTGTGTGGTAGACACACTGTACAACCACTAGACCATTAAGTGGGTGCAAAATAGTCGAATTTGCTACTACTAGACCATAAGATTTATATATTTAAAATAATTAAAAAAATTCATAACCGACTAATGCCCGACTAAATCCGATTAGTCTCCAGACTGCCTATTAATCCGTAGTCGGTGACCTGGCCGACCGAGTACCGAGTACCGACTTCTGCAACCATGTATAAGATAGCTAAATTCATTGATGGTGAAAGTTGAGAAATTCGTGAAATGGATACACATGCAAAATAGCTTTTAACAAAAGCAGAATCATTGTGAACTAGTCAAATTTTGTGGAGAATATTGAGTCGAGCAAAAATTAGTTCCAGCCTCCACAAATAAGTCAGTACTATATAAACTGTAATAACTGCATTCATGTTAAAAGAGCCTGCCTTAAATATAATAGAAGAGGCATGAAAGGTCAAAAAGGACACAAGAAAAAAAGATGAATCTGCAACTACATTTTATATAACCTAAATTTACATACCTCAGCTTCTTCGTGCCTCATCCCTTCTCTCCAAGCCTGATCAAAGAATCCATACAAGTAGGAGGATCCGGATCCTTGGTAAAAGAAAGGATAATACATGAGTAAAAAATTTTGATACATATAATACAGACTTCCAAAATATGGACAAAGTAACCTAGAAATGCAAAAATAGTTCGGACTAATCAAGCCTCTTGCACCTTTGCCACATGCATCTTACGGCTTTCATCATTCTTGCTATGTCAAATGAGCACAAAGAAGTTCAGACCAAATCCACTAAAGCAAAAATAACTGAAAATAAGTCTGCCCGATGCCACCTTGTCAAAGCTTAAACATGCAAGTATTCCCATACAGACTGGAACAACCTACAAGAAATCTCCTGAAAATACAGTCCTCTTCATCCCATGTGAATAGATAAGCCATGGTCTAAACTGATAATAAGAACGCTAACTTATTGGTTCTATACCACGGTATACCATCACATCACGTATGATAGATATTTTTGTTTAGCTAAAGCTAATTTAAGTTCGTATTTTTGTTGGATTATGATATTACGAAATAAATATAGCATGGATCAAAGATCCTCTCAGTGATTTATTTATAAATATTATCTCACACCATATTAGAAAAAGACTTCCAATTCAAGGAATCAAACCTTATAGGGTAAATTAGGGTGAATTAAAAAAAGGATCACAAATGTGTCAATTACTAATTATGGACCTCTTTTTTCAAATGTAACAAAGAGATGCATGATTTTATTTTTTTTGTCTCAAATATAGGCATATGTAAATGTTGACGCATATAGTAGTGCATGTATCCCTTCGTTATTTTTATTTTCAGTTGTATGCTTTATGTAATTTACCCATAGGCTACTCTCCTATATAAGAGAGCCTAGGGCTTATGGAATAAACAAGTTGTTCATTTTTCCCAACATGGTATCAGAGCGACGGTCCTAGACCGGAGTTCTCGAAACCCTAACCTACCCCACCCCACCCGCCGGCCTCTCTCTCTCTCCATCGCATCGGCGTCGCCGGGGATCACCGCAGCCACACCAGCACCCTCGTGCGCCGGTGTTGCTGCTCCCACGTGCATCTCCCCTGCGCGAACAGCGCCCCTGCGCCTCTTGCACGAGTGCGCCTGCGCACTGTAGCCCTAGTGCGCGAGCGCACCTCCACTGCGTTGTGCGTGGTTCTTCGCTGCGCCTCCCTGCGCCTGTGCGCGAGCGTGTATCTCCTCTTGCGTTGTAGCCCTCTTGCGCGTGCATCGCCTGTGCGCGAGTGCGCATGCATCTCCTCGCCTGCGCGTGTTTCTTGCGCGCATGTACAAGTTGCGTGTGCGCGTGCTTCTTGCGAGCGTGTACGTGTGCTAAGCCCTAAGGCCTAGGGCACACACATCTTCATCTACATGGGTTTAGTTGCTTGAGGTCTACACGTGCAACTAAACCCGTCTATGTCATTGTAGACGAATCTCATCCTCTGTCAATCGCTCCAGTCTTCTATCTCCAGTATGTCAGAAAGCAAGGCGGATATCCCATCTATTGGCGCCTTTCGTGGTCCAGCGCCTATTGTAATGATGGACGGTACAAACTATGAACTGTGGGCAATGCAGTTCATGAGCATGATGAAGTCAACGGGTAAGAAGCACATCCTTACCGAACCAGAGCCTGCTGAGAAGACTGGAGCCAATGCCTCTTGGGAGGCGGATGATGCATATGCCAAAGTGTGGCTATCCGGTACACTGGTAATTGAGATAGCCAATGACATTCTACATCAACCCACGGCCAAGGATATGTGGGACATTCTGGCGGCCACATATTCACAGGCGAAGAACGAGACAAAGATTCTGCAACTCCAGCATGATATCTTCACTATCAAGCAGAATGGTCGCCCTCTACATTCTCTCTATACATCACTGAGAGGGATGTTCGAGAAGCTCTATAGCTTCATGCCCCTGACAGCCACGCCAGAACAGCAGAAGACATATAGGAACGCGACTATGATGGGCGTGTTCCTGGCTGCACTTGATCCAGAGTATGAGGCGGTACGATCACAGATTTTGGCCGACTCTACTATTCCTCCCATGGAGGAAGCTTTCCATAGACTGAGTCGGATCACAGTTCCTTCCACAGCCTCGAGTCAGAATTCTTCAGCCATGACAGCCAACAGGGGTCGCGGATTTCATCACCAGGGCCGTGGACGTGGACCTCATGGAAGAGGTGACCGCACTAGGCCAACATGTACCTACTGTCACCGAGTTGGGCACAATGAAGACACATGCTACTCGAAGCATGGATTTCCTGCATCCGCACGAGTTGCTGAGCAGATAGAGCCTCCATCTGCTGCTACTTTGGATCAACGGTTCGACGATCTAGTTGCCCGTCTGAGGGGCATTATTCCACCATCTGGTCCAGCACCGACTACGGAGAGTCAATCTGATGCCGCTGCTTCTGCCTCTGCGTCTACCAGTGCTTCAGGTAGTATACTTGCATTCAACAGTAGTAGATCAGATACATTACCATGGATTATGGACTCGGGCGCTACACATCACCTATGTGGCGACCAGAGTCTACTTACAGGATACACTCAGATTCCTCCAGGTCGGACAGTAGTAATTGCCAATGGTACACATTCCCCTATCACTGGTCAGGGGGAGATTTGATTGACATCTTCTATGCAGCTCAAGAATGTGCTACATGCACCTGATTTTTCAATGAAATTGTTGTCAATTAGTCAGATTACGAAGGATCTACATTGTCGGGCAATTTTTGATCCATCTTCTTTGATTTTTCAGGACATCCATACGGGCAACGTGATTGGTCGTGGCTATGAGCAAGGAGGCCTCTACCGCATGAATCAGACCCCATTTGCTGGAACCTCATCCTTTCCCTCTGGACAAGTATCTACTTTATTGTGGCATCTGCGCTTTGGACATTTACCGCTTCAGAAGTTGCGTCAAGTGTTACCTTATGGTCTTCCTCACACACCTATTCAATGTGAGGCGTGTCAGTTGGGAAAGCATCACAGGTCGTCCTTTCCCAGTCGTCCAGGTCGGAGTAGTACCTCCAAGTTCGAGTTATTTCATATTGATGTCTGGAGTCCGAGTCGTATACCTGATCATCAGGGACACAGATTTTATATAGTATTTGTGGACGATTTTTCTAGAGTGTCATGGGTGTTTTTGATGAAAAATAAATCTGAAGCAGGAAATATCATTATCCATTTTCCGAATGAAATACAAAATGTTTTCTCCACATCTGTGAAGTTTGTGAGAAGTGATAATGCTTTAGAATTGTGCACCAATGTTCTTGCCAATTATTACTCCTCAAAAGGGATTGTTCACCAAACATCTTGTGCTCATACATCTCAACAAAACGGAATTGCTGAAAGGAAACACCGTCACCTTCTTGATGTCACAAGATCACTTCTTATACAGAGTCATGTTCCCTACTCCTACAGGGGTGATGCAGTCCTCATTGCATGTTACCTAATCAGTCGTATGCCTTCTTCTGTCTTGAATGAACAGATTCCGTTTTCCCTCATCTATCCTGGGAAGGATCTGTTCACCCTTACTCCTCGTGTGTTTGGGTCGGTTGCATTTGTCCATCAGTTGTCGCCTGGTACTGACAAGCTCTCTCCTAGGGCTGTCAAATGTGTTTTCGTTGGGTACTCCAGAACTCAAGAGGGGTACAAGTGTTTTGATCCTCTACGTCGGCAGTATATGGTCAGTGCAGATGTTACATTTTTTGAATCTGTTATGTACTTTTCAGCTTCGGGAGACAAACATCTACCACCACCATCTATTGATGCCATATACATGACACCACCACCTCAAATGTTGTCACCAACACCACGACCACCACCACCACATATACCTGTCTCACCGCTACCGTTCCATTATACCCGCAGGCCTCCTCCCGCTCATGGCCATGACTCGTCTCCTAGCTCGCCTATGGTATGTAATGAAAATATTTCTATTGATGGATCTAACGACATTTCTGAGCAGGATATGTTGCAGGGGCCAGATGAGGCTACAGCAGATTTAGATGTTCCCATTGCTATACGTAAATCGAAGAGGAGTTGTGTTACATATCCATTGTCAGCATCTGTGTCTTTTGAGAGACTATCTGGAGATTTCAGGACATTTGTGGTGGCACTGTCAGCTGTAGATATTCCACGGAGTTATCAAGATGCTCTGCAGGATAGTAGATGGCGGCTAGCAATGGAGGAAGAAATGACGGCACTTCAGTCCAGAGGAACTTGGAGTTTGGTTCCTATACCTCCAGATGTGAACCCGGTGAGCTGTAAGTGGGTGTTTACAGTAAAGCACAATGCAGACGGCTCTATTGATAGGTACAAGGCACGTCTTGTTGCACGTGGCTTTACACAAACATACGGGGTGGATTACCTTGACACATTCTCGCCTGTGGCCCGTCATTCCACTCTCCGGATCTTGTTGTCAGTTGCAGTTGCTAGAGACTGGCCGCTCCATCAGGTGGACGTGAAGAATGCATTCTTATATGGAGACTTGCAGGAGGAAGTCTATATGCAACAGCCACCCGGTTTTGCTGTTGAGGGGGGAGTGTTCCAAGGTATGCAGATTACATAAGGCTATCTATGGCCTTAAGCAGAGCTCCAGAGCATGATTTCAGAAGCTCTCAGACCTCTTCGAATAAAAAGGATACAAACGCTCCAATGCTGATCATTCCTTGTTTGTACAGAAGATTGCTAGAGGTATTATTGTAATCATGGTTTATGTTGATGACATCTTGATTACAGGAGATGGTGAGCAGGGCATAAAGCAGGCGAAAGAAAAACTGGGAACCGAATTTGTCACCAAGGACCAGTGTTCACTAAATCGGTCGCACGGGCCGCATATGCGGTCGCATATGCCCGTGCGGCATGCCGACCGCACCGATTACTTGAATCAGTGCATTATACGCCCTCCCCGCATATGCGGCCCGCATATGCCCCGCATATCCCGCATATGCCCCGCATACTGCTCCAGCAGCTCCAACTTTTCAATCTTCTTATTCAGGTCCTTAATTCTGTAACTCTGCCTCTTCATTCAATTGTTAAAATATGACATGCATTTCTATACAATTGCAATGCATTATACCATTATGTATATGCAATGTTTTATGTTTTTCTCATGTATTATTTTCACGAGTATATGCAATGCATCGTCGAATATTTTTTAGATATGCCGATTGAGGTTTTGCTCATGTAGTGCATGTATGCGTATTGAAGTTTTGTTATTACGAATCATATAATGTGAAGTTTTTATGGTAAATGTTTTTTTTATTAAATATGAGGCAATTAAAAGTACATATGCACACCCATCTAACACGAACCGTTTTCTTAGATCTTCTTTAACTCCACTTAGATACATAACTTCAGTGGTAATGTTATTCATAGATATTTTTTATTTTTAAATTAAAAATTAGAAAACTGCTTAGAACCGCATATACCCCGCATATGCCCCCGCATACCGCTTAATCAATATTCGGTGACCAGTCCGAACGCATACGCATACCGCTTTTCTGAACCTTGCCAAGGACCTTGGAGTCCTTAGATATTTTCTGGGGCTGGAATTTGCTAGAAATCCATATGGATTAGTAATGTCGCAGAGGAAATATGTTACAGATTTGTTGAGTGAAACAGGTATGCTTGGGTGTTGGCCTGCTACGACACCAATGGATCCTAGCATGAAGCTCTATGATGATGATATAGAGGAGGTGGACATGAGAAGATACAGAGAACTGGTAGGCAAACTATTGTATATCACGATCACTAGACCTGATATATCATTTGCAGTGAGTCGCGTGAGTTAGTTCATGGAGCAACCACGTCAGGTCCATATGGATGCAATACACATGATTCTTAGATATCTAAAATCATCTCCAGGTGCAGGTTTGCTATTTAAGAAGGGAAAGGAGATCTCTATCTCAGCGTGTGCGGATGCAGACTATGCAGGATGTCCCAAGGACAGGAAGTCCACCTCAGGATTTGCAGTCTATGTTGGAGATGCTCTAGTCTCATGGAGGAGCAAGAAACAGACGGTGGTAGCTAGATCCAGTGCTGAATCTGAATACAGGGCTATGGCCCAGGCTAGCACAGAGATGATGTGGGTGAAAGCTCTTCTTACAGATCTATATCTTGATATACCGCTTCCCATGAAATTGAAATGTGATAATCAGGCAGCCTTGTTCATTGCAAACAACCCAGCATTCCATGAGAGGACCAAGCATATTGAGGTTGACTGTCACTACATACGTGACATGATTCAGAAGGGGTTCATTGCTACATCTCATGTTACCTCAGAGAATCAAACTGCTGATATATTTACCAAGGCATTACTTCGAGGCCCATTCCAGAAGTGTGCGTCCAAGCTGAGCATGATTGATATCTATGCTCCATCTTGAGGGGGAGTGTTGACGCATATAGTAGTGCCTGTATCCCTTCGTTATTTTTATTTTCAGTTGTATGCTTTATGTAATTTACCCATAGGCTACTCTCCTATATAAGAGAGCCTAGGGCTTATGGAATAAACAAGTTGTTCATTTTTCCCAACAGTAAACTTTACCGACGTTAAGCCCCAAAGTCAAAAGTCCAAGCCCCTCTTTGTTACATCTGAAAATTGAGGTCCCTAATTGGGAATCGATGCATAGTTTGGACTTTTTTGTAACTTATCCTATAAACTATTATTTTTTAATCAAACAAGGAATCTTCATTTTTATTAAATAAAGTAATTGATTAATTGAATTTAGTAATGATATATATATATGTACATATTCAATTTAATTTATCTCTTTTCGATAATTTAGTAATTTCATTTTTATATCCAAACATTGTATTAAAAATTTAGAACTAGAAAATATGCACTATGTTCACAAGGGTGAAATATATCATCGATGGAGAAGATTTTGACCATTTCATAATTATACATAGACATCGGGATTTTTTACATATGCCCCTTCGAGATTCCACAATTATAGTTATGCCCCTTCCTTTTTTGCAATATCATGTCTGTCTTGCTTTCTTGGGCCATTAATACTTGCATGATTGCGCCCCTTAATTTAGTTATTGTCCATTCCCCTCACCAACGAACGTTAGCTTACGAGTAGAAGTGTGATTTGGGATAAAAAGGTAAGGGAATAAGTGTAATTTTTATTTCTTCGCCATTCCTCATCTCGTTCCTTCTTTCCTCCTTGATGCCCATCTATAGCTCATCTTTGATTCTTCTCCACCCTTTGATGCATCACCCTTACCGCCCCCGGCCCAATCCACCCCACCATGGTCCCGTTCGGCCCTCAACGCCCCAGCCCCCTCCGCATTTTTACAACTGCCCCTTCGAGATTCCACAACTATAGTTATGCCCCTGCTTTTTTCCAATATCATGTTTTCCCTGCTTTCTTAAGTCATTAATACTTGCATGATTGCGCCCCTCAATTTAATTATTGTCCATTCCCCCCACCAACGAACGTTAGCTTAAGAGTAGAAGTGTAATTTAGGACAAAAAGGCAAGGGTATAAGTGTAATTTTTATTTCTTCATTATTCCTCATCTTGTTTCTTCTTTCCTCCTTAATGCCCATCTATAGCTCATCCTCGATTCTTCTCCCCATCCCCACCCCCAACATCCCCCTTGCTGCCCCCGGCCCAATTCACCCCATTCTGGTCCCCTTCGACCCTCAACCACCCCCCTCCACCTATGATCCCCACCCCTAGCCCTCCCCTCCTTGCCACCACCAGCCCCTCCTCCCCTAAACCACCTCCTCCTCGTGCTTGATCCTCGACCCCAACCCCCTCCTCCTCATTGTCACTGGCCTATCACCCATCTTACAACCCCCTCCGCCCCTTGACCACCTTCAATCATCGTCCCCAACCTCCTCTTCCTCACCGCAACCAAACTCCAACCCCAATCCTCACCTCCAGCCTTCTCCTCGTTGCATCCAACCCTCGGCCCTTGCACTCTCCTTGTCACTCCCTAGCACCTACCCCCAACATGCTCCTCTTCATGGCCCTCAACCCCCTCCTCCTTGTCAATAGCCCTGACTACCCCGAATGCTCATTGAGCATTGAGCTTGTCTATGCTCTCTATTGGGTGGTGATCTTCGGGTAGAGGGGCATGCTCGAAGCATAGGAAATGAATATGTCGCCAACAGAATGTTGGAACAGGAAGGGCACAATTGCAATAAGATATTGCATTTGTGCCCCTACAAGGGGCATGAGTTTCGATAGCCTAAGAAGATAGATCACAAATGATACTGCAAAAAAGGTAAGGGCATAACTAAAATTACAAAATCTCGAAGGAGTACAAGTGATGTTGCAATACTAGTTTGTGTCAATAATGGTCTTATTCATCTTATTGGCGGGCAAGCCAACAGAAGGACACAAATGTTAAGGGTGCAAAAAGGTAGGAGTATAAGTGTAATTGCATAGTCTCAGACGAGCACAAGAGTAAAAATCATATTTATATATATATTAAATTTATTTTTATCTCTTTTGAATGCATAAGTAGTTTCATTTTCATATATAATCATTTAGAATAAGAAAAAATATGTACAAACAACACTCTACATACAAAAGCATACATTTGGGATCACACATTATGTTACTATATTCTTTTCCAATCTAAACAAATGAATGGAGAAGACATGCCATTCCAATCTACACCAATTCCTTTCCACCATCTAATCCTAGAACTACCAAATGTGGCCATTGTTTACCCCCGTTTGATGCTAATAAACTGCAAAAGCACCCAGATAACATCACCTTTTTGGAAACCATGACAAGAAACTCAATAAACAGCGCGGAGGCGGAAAATCTAATGCATAATGTTACCTAAAAACTTTTCATTACAGTGCAATAGTGAGCTAAGGATCACAAAAATGTCAATCAAAAGGTGGCAATCAGTTGATAGAAGAGGCAGTTGATAAAGTTTGAGATTTTAGAAGTTCTAGTATAAAGCCGACAAACTACAAAGTAATGAATAGTATGATTTTTAGAGATGTTCCCAGCAAAAACTAATGAGAAAATTTACTATGGAAGCATGGCGCTAAAGAAAGGATTTTGACTATGCTGTGATGGATCAAATAAGTTAGAATATAAATCCTAAAAATATATAATATGACATCAAGATTCCTCTACTCTATTCGCAAATGCTATGCTGGTGTTTCTTCTTGAACAAGGGCCCCATGCTACCAAAACTCCCCACAACTTCCAACTTTGTTATCATTCATCAAACGAAGTGGCAAGTACCAGATCATGTTGATAAGTTCCTTAATGATGGTTTTTTCTATAGGCGTGAGCCCTTTCTGCTCGTTTGCATTTATCAGTTTGAGGTATAATCAGGACACTGAGGCAAGCCAGTCTCCGCCCAATACTCGTGTATCTTATAGAGGAAGAATCCTCTCATAGGATCTTCGAGCTGTAGCATGAGGCTTAAAAGGAGATGATGAGCAGATAGAAATGACAATGTAATAAATTCTATCTTCTTATAAGTAAAAAGAGAGACATCAAGAGGGCTAGGAATTTCATAATCCATTACAAATGAAATGGAAAAAAAACATAGAAGTAAAAATAAAGACCAGAAGATCCCATGGTAATTAACCCCATATCTGATTTAGTGACTATTTGTACAGTGGATATAAAGGGATTTCTAATCATAAACACAAGTTTTTATAATATTTAATAAAAATCATTGAATCGCCAAAAACAAGTTATAACAGATAACTACTACAGAATGCACTTCTTCTAATTTCCAGTAACGGTACAATCACCCAGTTACAAAAAGGTAGGGAACTCGTAAAAATGAAATGGAAAATTAAAAGATGATAGAGATAGAAGCACCTGAAGTAGATAAAAGGTTTAAATTTTGAAAAAGAATTACCTCCAATTGCAAAGGGTTGCTTCAAAATTGTTCCCCCGAGGGGGACGGAGTATATCTGACCACCCTCGTGTTTGTCCCAACCACCAACAATCATGCCAGTCTGAAGCATACTCTGCACAAGAGACAACCAAAATAACACCAAACTTACAAAGAAAGAAGAATGATAACGGAAAGAACTATTCAAATTTCATGGAGAATGAGGAAAGTTACTAGAAAACCACGTGAGATCATCACGGATCATAATATAAAGCGTCTCTTGGAGAAACTACATTGATATACCTCCGCAAATAATAACATTTTCATGACTGGACTGATACCTGGGGCTTCATAAATGATGGTGGATGTTGATACATGAAATGTGGAACAAACAATAAGATATAATCAAAGCAAACATAAGAACACTTGGATTTATGTGGAACCATACTTCCTAAGGTGCAGGACGAAACCATGGGAGAGAGACACAAAAACAACAAAGCATTTTCCACAATTAAGTGCAGTCGGCTACATGGATTTTTTGTCTCCATTCAAATCTATTTTGGGTCATTCTCGAGCTTAAATCCAAATAACTATGATCCCTTAAGATTAGTCTCATTTCAACACTTCTTCAGCCTTCCTCTCCCTCTCTTAACCAGTTCAACATCCCAAATTTCGCATCATCTAACCGGTACATCAGCGGACATCCTTTGCAAATGGCAAAACCATCTTAAACGATTCTCTCATCTTATCCTCTAACAGAACTACACCGACTTTCCTTCTGATCGCATCATTCTTGAATCCGATCTTTTCGTGTATGACCACACATCTGCCTTAATATTTCATTTCAACTACTGGCATTCTCTGCATATGTTTACGATTCATATGACAACATTATGATCCATAAAGCATAGCATGTCTCACAGCTGCTTTGTAATACTTTTCTTTGACTTTCAAGTGGATTTACTAATCACATAGAACAGTCAAGGTTGTAAAAAGCGGTAGTCGGTATTCATGGCAGTGGGTCATTGATTACCGATTAAATGTATGCGGGCGTTTAAACAGAAATCAAACGGGTTATGCGATTTTGTATTTTTTAAATTAGTAAAAAAGTATTACTTATATATAATTAATAAAAAAAGAATAAAAAAATTAAAAATATATAATCACATGTTCATAATATAGATCAAATATTGCCAAATTCAATGTTGTAAAAGTCACCCGACTAGCCCGACTAGTAGGTCCGACTAGTCTAGTCAGTGGGGTGGCCGACCGAGTGCCGACTATTTCCGACTAGGTCCACTAATCAACCAATTTTTGCTTGGAGATAGCATGTTTTTTACTTTTTTAAAAGAAAACTTACTCTAATGCGCTTACTATTTTATTGAAATTCAATTACTTCTTTTTTATTCATTATAATAGTAAAAATATATATAAATCTATGTAAACATATAATAATATATGTATAAAATGGTTTATATATTTCAAAAATCAAAGCCGATTAAAGCCCAACTAAACCCGATTAATCGCCCGACTGTCGATTAATCCTTAGTCAGTTACCAACTTACAGAGTACCGACTACCGACTTTTGCAACCTTGGTCAAATTCAAGGAATTTTTATCCAGATGTAAAAATAGATAATGTTAGAGATTATAGTAGATTACGTTCTTATATTCCATTATAACCCCACGGGGGTATTTATGTATTTTATTTTTTTGAGCTCTTTAAGGCTTAGTCCTATATAAGGACCCATAGATCTCTTGAATAAACATCTCATTGCATTCTCTCGACACTTTTCCACGTGGTATCATAGCAGCGGTACTAGACTAGTGTTCTAACCTAAATCCCGTTGCTGCCACCAATCCCCCCTCCATCCCTCGCACTTGGTTTTTCAAAGTTTTTGTCGGTGGCCGGCATAAAAGCTCTATTCTTACAAAGGTCTCGCATGCTAAAACAGACAAGGACTATGAAACCCGGTTTGTTGATAATTGCCAAGTTATCACTTGGATGATGAATAGTGTCGATCCAAACATTGCTGTTAATCTTCTTTACAAAGACATTGCTAAGGCGGTGTGGGAAAACCTTGAGCGCACATATTCTCAGAAGATGATCAAGTCTCGTCTTTCATATATATACACAAGGATCTGGTCTGCTATACTCAGGGAGATTTGAGCCTTATCGAGTACTATAGGCTTCTTACGAGTCTATTTGAGGAGCTTCTTATTTTTCAGCATGCATGTTGTGATAAACAGGTGGGAGAACGCGATGAATGGTAGGTTTTCATATTTCTTTCAGGGTTGAATACAAAATATAAGTATGTGACAGATCAGTTTCCGATGGCTGGTACTCTAACCACCATTGAGACCATCTTCGAACGACCACAAGAGCAAGAGGCTCCAGTAGCACTCTACCATCGACCCATCTACAGAGAGACGACGGCTCATTATACCTCCGCAGGATACGGAGTGCTTCAGAACTATCAAGGAGGATGGGGTCGTGATTCTGGATGTGGTCGTGAATCTGAAAGCGGCTGCAAATCTGGACATGGACGTGGATGTGACTTTGGAGCAAATCTGGACATGGACGTGGATGTTAGTTTGGACGTGGATGTGGACGTGATTCTCCTACTACTCGGTATCCAGCATGTGTGCACTATGGACACTAGAATTGCCTTTCTGATCATTGATGGGCAACGTTTGGCATGCAACATGATGCAAACAATGCATATGATGAAACATCTTATGATGCAACTGAAGATACATCTGCTCAGCAAACTGGAGGGTACAAACCCCATTTACTGCTTATGAATATGCTCGCCTGTGGCAACTGCTGCAAGACTATGCTTCCTCTGTCGGCGACAATATTGCCCCTGCTTTTACTGCCAGCCTAGCTACTACCTCAGGTACACATGCATGGATTATTGATTCTGGAACCTATACCCATCTGATGGGAGAAGGAAGTTTGCTCGCATCTTCCCAATCGTCTTCCACTGTGAAGACCGTTCGAGTTGCTAATGGGGATCATTTCCCAGATAATGTTGTCAGTACTGTTGATTTCTCTTCTAAGTTACGATTGACCGATGTTCATTGTGCTCCTACCTTTCTTCTCAACCTTTTATCTGTACAGGTGTTGTCTCAATCTCTGAAGATCCTCTTTTATGGCACCTTCGTCTGGGTCATCCTTCTGTCAAGGCTCTCTCCATGATGATCATTGAACTCTCTACGCTCAAACCCTTTTGAGTATGAGGCATGTTAGTTCGGGAAATATCATAGATGCATCCTTTCTTGCACAGACTGAGCCTCGTCATCGTGTTCCTTTTTCTCTTGTCTATTGTGATATATAGGAACCATGTTCGATCTGAACTCTGAGTGGCCATAGATATTTCTTATCTTTGTAGATGACTACAATCGATCATCTTGGTTCTTCGTGTTAAATGAACGTTCAAAAATTAATAATATTATCAAGAATTTCTTTCACTGTGTCAAAAATATTTTCTCTGCTACTATTCCATTTTTTCGTTCCGATAATGCCTTGGAATTTACACAAAATGATTTGACATCCTTTTTTGTTTCCCACGACACCATCCATCAAACCTCTTGCCCATATACCTCTCAATAAATGGGGTAGCCGAATGAAAAATAAGACCTCTCCTTGATATTGCACGCTCTCTACTCACGCAAATAAAGGTTCCCAAGAACTACTAGGGAGATGTACTCACTATCGTCCACCTTATAAACAGGGTCCCCTCCGCATCCCTAACTAGCCCCACTCTCTTTGGCTTACTATACCCAAATGAGTCACATTACCCTCTACCTCTGAGGATTTTTGGATGCAAAGCATTTGTTCACAATTTTCATACGGCCGACAAATTATTTCCACATGCTATTAAATGTGTTTTTATAGGTTATTCTCGAACTCAGAAAGGGTACAGATGTTATGATCCTTCTGGCCATCGCTAGTACATATCTATCGATGTCACCTTTTTCGAACAAACTAGCTTCTTTACTCTGGTTGTGTCAGACATACCATTAGATCTTCCTCCATCTATTGTGTATAAAAGAAAACATGTTCCTGCTCTTGTTCATGTTCCTCTACATATTTCTTTGTTACAGGAGAATGTGGCATCCTCAAGTGCTCCCATCAATACTACCCCGAATGATCCTCAAGAGCTTCTAATCGCTATGCGCAGAATTAAGAGGCGATGGATACTTCATCTTATGTCTCATTTCACGTCCACTGATAGCTTATCATACTCTAATAAAAGATATGCAAATGCTCTTATGACATTTTCTGTTCCAAGAGACCATCGTAATGCACTGCAGGATTCTGGATGGAAAAAGTCAATGAATGAAGAAATGGATGCTCTCAATTCTAGAGGGATATGGGATCTTGTACATTGTCCCCAGGGATCTAAATTTATTGCCCGCAGATGAGTCTTCACTACGAAGCAGTCTCTTGAAAGCAAAACTTGTGGTGAAAGGAGCAGTCTCCAGATGGCTCTATTGACAGGTTGAAAGCAAGACTTGTGGTGAAAGGCTTTACACAAACATATGGAGTTGACTACTTCGATACCTTTTCTCATGTTGCAAGGATAGGATCCATACGGATTATCCTCTCTATACTTGTGAATAAGGGCTAGCCTATTTTTCGAATGGATGTCAAGAATGTTTTCTACATGGCAGTCTCGAGGAGGAAGTTTACATGATGCAACCTCCAGGTTACGAAGTCGAGGGGAAGTATGTGTGCCGACTTCGTAAAGCAATCTATGGTCTGAAGCAAAGCCCAAGGGGCTGAGGACATGGTTTGATAGACTAAGTACAAAGATCGGCACTTTGAGTTTCTAGAGAACTACATCTAACAACTATGTGTTCACCGGAAAACGGTCAACTGGTACCGTTCTACTTGTTGTATATGTGGATGATATGGTTGTTACAGGTGACGATGATAAAGGGGAGCTGGAGACCAAGGCTTTTCTGCAAAAGGTCTTTGTCACCAAGGACCCAGGCCAACTTCGTTATTTTCTGAGCTAGAAGTGGCAAGGTTATTGGGGTACACTGGTGTCAACTGCTCGCTTTTAGATAGTTGTCCAGAGGACATTGATCACGTGTTTTTTCCTTATGACCATGCAGGAAGCTTATGGATTGAGTCTTCAATTAAGTGGAGGGGCATTTCTTCGATAGATGGCTTCTAGATATCTCTTTGTACTGCTTGGTTTAGGCTATTTCGGTGAGCAACTTAGGCCTCTAGTTGCTATTTGAGCTCTCTATAACATGGTTGGCACCATTCTGAAGTCCGCCATTCTCTATAAAAATTATAAAATGGCTTCCATAATCACATACAAGATACATATGTATGTATGTATTATGTTTATGATGCCATAAGGAAGGCTCTTCATTCAAATAGTACAGACCACCCCCTTCCCATCAACCTTAGATCCTAGCTAGTCCCTCTCTAACAATGCATAGGGTTCACCCCCCGCACTTTACCTCCCCCCCCCAACATCCATGCACACTCGGTGACTCTGCCTCAAAACTCACCAAGTATGCACTTCTCCAGTCACTCCAGTCAAACGTTTCTACCACAACTGAGACCATTATCGGAAAGTATAATGGTGCATTTTGGCACCTCCATCAAAGAGCAACCAATCTATGTTCCATGTCTCCTCTAACATGAGACTGATAGAGCGAGCAAACTCTACTCCACCAGTAGGGGTGTCTATCGAGCTTAACGAGTCAAGTTGACCCTAACTCGGACTCGAACTAGATAAGAAAACATGGACCCGGCTCGATAAGGTTCGAGCACTGGAATGTTGGCTTGGACTTGAACTCAAGAGTTCGAGTTGGCTCACAAGCCGAGTTCAACAAGCCAAGTCAAGTCGAGTTCGAGCCATGGAATGCCTATCCACATGTAGGAACAAATATCTCTATATGCAATTCATAAAAACACCTATAAAGCATATAAACATATTAATATAAGGTTTAACATGTGGAACCAACTCAAGCTCTACTCAACTCATGTGAGTATATCGAGTTATCGAGTTGAGAATGATCCAACTCGAGCTCATTAAGTTTTCGAGTCGGGCTCGCAAGCTCTTAACGAGATGAGCTCGAGTTGAGCTCATCAAGCCCGAGCTTTCCTGACAACCCTATCCACCAGTAGAGAGCCGCATCCTCTACAGTGTTCCACCATCTATCAACCCGACCCTTACCGGATCCAACATCCTCAAGGCTAAGCATGCCACCCTAGATCTATTTTTCCTCATTACCATGCATGAAGTTGCATTTGTACAAGTTTATATGTACAAGTTTTCACATTGATCTCTTGATGATTGATGTGTTTTTACTCTCAAAGGGAGTACTTCAAGTGAGAAAAGATCCAACAGCAAGAATCCAGTCCTTTTTCAATTGCCATTTGGTTCAAAACATTGCTAGACAATGCTCCATCCTTTTCCTTTAGATCAAATCCCGACACCAAGACTTTCTCAATTTAAACCCAAGAAATTAAAGCACGTCTTTGGGATATAATTGTTTTTGTTAATACAAGAAAGCACATATGTTGGGTAAAACCTATAATATTGGGCTAAATATACCACTTTCAAGACCACGGAGTTTCTTAGTTTTATTAAATAAGAAAGCCTTTTCATGTGTGGATTCTTTTCGTGTTATAAAACAAAAAACGTTATGGGGTCACAGGTTTAACGATTACAACTGCAAAATATCTACCACTACGTTTTGATGACAAGTTCAATGGATAATTTTACGCACTCCTCTAATCTTGAAGATTTTTATTTTATGAATTCCTCCAATCTTGAAGATTTTTGCCACGCCCTTAGAGGGTTACATGACTCCAATTGAGTGGTATCTTCGTTCTTTTTCCTCTTGATCTTTTTTTCGCATTCCCTTCTTGGGTTGTTGTACTCCACCTTGTATAGGAATTTGTATTTACCTCTCCTCGCGGAACCCTTCACCACTGACAAAAGTAAACTATCCAAAGAAAAAACAGCGGATCAACTTCATTGAAGAGTGGTCCGCTTAAGAGAGATTTGTGGTGAGGACAAAATTGTTGACTTCAGCCATTGCCTTTAAATTCCATGGATGAAATTTCCCAGATTTCATCGATATTTCTCATTATTTCATCATACTTCTGTTGTACTTTTATAAAGAGTCATTTCGGGTACTTCTTATGGGAGTCTTATCGCCCTTATAAGAAGCAAGGGATCCACTTTTTATATACGGCATCAAATGTAATTGGAATATATTTGACTATTTACATAAATCTCTGAGCTCATATAGCAGACCCCGATAAACAAATCTTGACAAAAATCCAACTCAATACATCATCCTTGATGTATAAACCATATAGTGGACCTATGTTTCAGATTGGAGGCTAATGAGGGAGGTCGTAAAAAAACCCAACTACAACTGCATCAACCTAACTGACAAGCTAGGATCCAAGATATCTCATCAATACAGTTCGAATAGTGCATGTACTTATCGCCGCATCAACCTCCCTCCCCCAGCACACATATATGACCGATCATATAAAGGAAAATTATAATTGACTATAACATCATGTGCTCCAACATAAAGTTTTTGCGCATTATACTTTTTAAGACGATGAATGGCATGGCGTGAATTTGGGAACAGGGGCAAAATTAGGTTTTGTTGTATGCTTGTTCTCGTCCAAATAGGGTATCTAATCAGATTAGGGCTTGTCATCTGATTTGAGTCTTCATTTTTTTAATTTTATTTAAATGAAGGAGATTGCACGGGATCTCTACTTAGTTGTTAAGTTGAGTAATTTTAGGAGTTTTGTTTACTCAGTAATTTTAGGAGTTAATTAGGGACTGCCAGCCTATTCATTTCTTTATCTAATTTTTGTGATTATATCAATCCTGTATAAAGAGGCCAACAGGCGGATTACAAGACAATTCGAGTTATATAAAAATTGGGAGCTCCTCCCTTTCTCTCACATGCAATCTCCTTTATTTATATAAAATCAAAAAATGATGACTAAAATTGGACGACAAACCCTACTCTGCTTAGAAACGTGATTGGACAAATGGCGAACACTGATTTTGCCCAAATTCTCAAATTCAAGCTGCATCAATTTTCTGCATCACATAACCATATTACAGCATGTTAATTATGAGGTGGTATAAATCAAACCATGTAATTACGTCTGTTTTTAAGATAACAAGCATGCAAACATTAAATTTTTTGAATGGACCCATTTCAAAGTCATTTACAGGATTTCTTACCATGTCAGTGAAATTCCTCGAATTTTCCTTTCAAAGCTTTGACAAAACGAAATCGAAATGCAATATTTTCGGTCGTGTGCAATATATCGGCAATATGATGGTGAAATTTGAGAAAACTAAAGGAGCATACTAGAAAATAAATTTATCAAGTGATTTATTGTCGATATATTGTGATATATCATTAATTTTTGGCGTCGTAATAAAATTATAATTCCATGTGAAAGGTGAAAGTTCCTTTGAAGACTAAGATCTTAATATTATTGTCGATAAGAAAGAGGATGGTCACTAAGTGTTCTAAAGTAGTTCACTGATGTAGATGTAGCATGCAGAGTGTGGATTATCTCTTCTTCCCTTACACAACATGTTTACGATTGTTGAATATCCTTAAATCAGTAGAGTGTGGATTATACATTCTTCATTTCCACAACATGTTTATCAATTGTTGAATATCCTAAATTGGATACCTCCCTTTAGGAGATTATTATAGTTCTTGAAAGTCGGGATACTTCTTTTTTGGTATATTTTTACAGATCTATCAACGTAAGGTGTAGAGATCAGGACCTACATCTACCGCTGATGTGTTCTTTAGGGATATTTGATTTTTTGTCAAGAATGTTATCTAGATTCTATACTGCTAGTTTTTGTTTGTGTGGAGTACAAGTAGTGGTGCCATATGTTATTGAGACTGTTTCGCACTTGATTTTCAAATATTAAGATGATCAGATGACTGTAACCACTAATTGTCTCTTTTCGACTTTTAAAAAAAGGACTAATTTACTAACAAGAATCGGATAAACGTTAACAGTTACTTTTATTATAACATTTTTTCCAAATTCTAATTACATTTCTATGGGATAAAAATAATGAACTTGCTATTTTAGTAATTATTTTATTTCAAAATACCAAACCCAAGTTTCTGAAATAAAAAGAATGAAACAATACCTTGTTCTGATAGGCAAGCAACCTGATCAGATTAGCAGCTACTTTAACAGTGGAAGGCTGACCAAGTTGAATTCTGCTTAGAAAAGTCAAGAGGGCTGCAAAGGTCAAAAAGGCGCAATAGCTGGCCTCTAAGCAACCAACTACGCAGAATAAGATTTAGAAGCAAACAAGAAAAGAATTAAGAAAGCTGGTGAAATCACGGTTAAAGAAAAACTAACAGTGATATACAAGCAACAAGACAACAAATCGTTTAACCAGAAACAAGCCTTGTTCCATATTAATAGAGGTCAGCTACATAATCACCTCAATTTCAACCTATTACACAAATGATGGAATAGGATTTAATGGGAATGGGTGGCCCATCAACCCTTGCAGAGAAGGCATGTCTTATCAAGGACCAATACGAACACTTAAAAAGTTGTACGTTCTGTATAATGCTTAAATGGAGATAAGATAAAATATGAAGGACACTTCAAATGCCTCATGCAAGTCAACGACCAATTATCAGAAGACAGAGAATCACATCCTTTTTATATAAAACACTGTGCACATAGCTTCAGAAATTAGAGTGAAGTGAGGAATTTCTCATGTGCAGTTGGGTCGTAACATTTATGTACATAGTTAAAGATGCAATGTGAAAGATTAAAAAAATGAGGGTCAAATATGCTCACGTATGCTGGTGAAGAAAGTATCGGACATAATCAGACACAATCTGTGAATCTGCAGCCTGTGACATAAAAGCAAACAAAACCAGCAACATCGGTCAATAAATGGAATGGACCAACGAGGACAATTAGCTATCTGTAAACAAAAGAAAGAAACGATAGCAGACCACCATTCTTCCTAAGAGATAACTATTTTAAGCTTATTCCTTTAAAAAAAACTACTTTCAGCTTACAAAAGTCATCTGAAGCTTCTAACATACACTGATCAGCAGAAAAGTTTACCTTGATTATACATGCACATGCATATATTGCCAAATAATGTATTCTGTGCGGAAAATAGCATGTAAATGAACACTGGAACAGGAGAATAAATGAGAGAAATTTAGCTAATGAGCATGTCTCTGTGAAAATAAGAAAAAATATATTTTTTGAGCTCTTTAACTTGCACTAGAGAATGCAGTCGGATTACATATAGTGGTGCTGTCTCCTGCAAGGTATGTGCGTATAAGAACATATATGGGGTATATGCTTCAGTATGGTAAATATTCCTTTGACACGATATAGATTCATTTATAAACCTACATCTTCTATAAACACCCGATACACATTAGTTGATGATGCACGGATGGCCACGTGGGCAGAAAATGAAAGATTGCTTACTCAAAAGTGGTCGCCGATATAGGTTATCACAAAAAACATAAAGCAACTCCATGTGCTCACAAATGTCCCATCGAACAGAAGAGTAACCCTCCCCAGTTCATGAAGCAATTTAGCACTGTACATAATTTGCAAGACTAAATTACAAATGTCAGAATATTTCCCAGATTTTATTAACTTGTATGTAATCGTAGTATTTCAGAAAAAAATCATAAGGAAAATCCATAGAAATTCATTCTTCTTCATGAAGTTTAGCTATTCTAGAATAGTTTTTTTATTCCCAGTAGATTCTCTAGAATAATCTTTTCCTTTTCTACTTTTGTCCTAAAGTCTCTTTTCTTCCATAGGACGAGAATTGCTGTAACAGTTGCTTCATTTTTTGTTGCAGAACTCAAATGTACAAGGGCTCCTTGCGATAAAACTAAGTGCAACAAAATTATCTCATTCTCGCTCTCTTTTCTCACGCTTTATCATCCCCATACCCCCTTCTTAACGTCCCATCATCCCCAAATCTCCCTCCCTCATTAGTAATGAGTCATTACTTCCCTCAAGTATCTATCCTCACAAGCTCGCCCATTCTCTCCTCTTCCCGTCATTCTAGACCTAATTCTAGACCTTCTTTTGCTCGTTTCCCCCTTTTTCTTTCTTTATTTCTCCTTCATCGATCCCCTTCTTTACTCCAGGCATTTCTACGCTTCTTTTCTAGAATCTTAGACAATAACCATGTTTCCTTATGTAAAAATATAAATGCAGAAGCAAAACCGATAATCAAGAACAAGAAACATAAAAATATAAAGGTGGACGCTCATATTTTAGGTGGAATCCTACATCCTAAGGAATGGGATGAAACCACAGGAGAAGGCCTCAAAAGGTTCTATTACAATTTCTCAATGAGTACAGGGGATGTGGGGCTCTTTGTATAGCCTCATAGACAGACCGAAGTCCCACAAATAGTAGATGCGGGACTAAAAATGAGTGGGGGTAGTTGGATCTTGGAGAGATCCAATTACGTAACTATTACATACCTCAAGCTGGAGCTGAGAAAGATGTAGCTTGCAACAAAAGAAAATATACAACGCATCTTCACTCGGTACATCTGAGAAAGACAGAGATAGAGACACCTCGCTTGGAGGGAGATAGAGACACCCCTTTTAAAGCAACCACTGCTAGTAGAAGACATCACTCGAGGACGGGTCTGCGATGATCAAATCACCTGGAAAGAACATCAGTCATACATACAGTAGTCGCTTCGACAACAAGGTTGTGCCTGGAGAGAGTTGCTGTAAAGAAAAAAAATCAGGTGGGAAGTAGTAGTCGGGGATAGAGACACCCTGACATAGTAGATGATGCTCGATGAAGAAGGCTGATAGCAGTAATAATATGAAGTGTCAGTATGTTAGTCATCGCCGAGCAATAAAAGCTATGTAGATTCATCTCAAGAAGAAGAATATACTCTCTCTCACCAACTCCCCTTTTTCTCCTATACTTGATAGAATAAGAGCATGGCGCATCAAGTTGGGAGAAGCCAAAACAAAACAAGCATCTTTTTTTGCTTTTTTCACAAATCATTTTGGTAGCTGTTCACTTCCTTTTTTTCTCGACTCTCCTTTTTTACATATGGCTTCTTTTTGTACGATTGTCTCTTTTTTACAACTCTCTTCTTTTTTTGAATACCTCAGTAGCCCAACGTGGGCTCACATGTTCCCTACTTTTTTCGTACCAAAGTAACAACCAAGTTGACTTAAAATGAAAATAAGGCTGGCGTGGGCCTATTAAGGGGGATAGACTTCTCCCCCTTTTTCCTTTGTCTTCAACGGAATAGGATTTCTCCCGAGAGAACCCATCTTGTTGCCGCCACTTTCTTTTCTTCTCCGCCAAGGGAGTTGACTAGGGTATCGCCATTGTCGTCAGGATGGGGATTGTTGATTGCTTTGTGTTTTGTCGGCTGGGATCGCACGGAGGCATACGAGCCTGACTAGATGCAGGATGGGGTACCGCTGAGGGGTTGTTGCTACTGCGGCTAAACTTAGGAGGCAGAGGTAAAAGGCTCGTGCATCTGGGGTATGTTGGAGTCTCACCATCGTGAGGTGCTGCAAGGGGTCTTGCGCCGCGAGAAGGGTGGAGGTTCGGCATGGAAGAGGAGTTGTCTGGGAGGGCTCGGTCTGGAGTGCTTTTTTTCTTCTTTTGCGTAGAAATGTGCCAGATGAAGGATTGCCCCCCCCCTTTCTTTCAGGTTGTCGATAGGGAGAGCCAACCTGCAAGTAAGTAGACATACGATGGGCGCAAGTAAAAGGAGTGGATACTGTGTAGATTTAGGGACCGTCAGGAACCCTAGATGTTGCCTCGAATTTGAACAGACCATGAACATAAACAGAACTTGAATGAACATCAAACATAAATCTTCAAAATACAAACTCGAAATCGAACCGCAAGATCGAACCGCTCTGATACCATGTTGAAATATAAATAAAAAACAATAACTAAGAACAAGAAATATAAAAATACAAAAGTAGACGCTCAGATTATATGTGGAACCTTGCTCCCTACGGAGTGGGATGAAACTACGGGAGAAGGCCCCAAAGGAGCGGATCTTCTAGTATAATTTCTCAATTAGTACAGGGGGTGTGGGGCTCTTTATATAGCCCTACAGACAGACCGAAGTCCCATATATAGTAGATATGGGACTAAACATAAGTGGGATGTAGAGAATATTATGAAGTCGGTGTATCATTTTCTCTATTTTTATTTTCCCGATAACCTCTTATGTAATTTACCCATGGGTCCTCTCTATATAAGAGAGCCTAGAATTCTATGGAATAAAAAGATTTCTCATTTCCACCAACATGGTATCAGAGCCAAAACCCTAACCCTACCACCGTCACCCCTCTCTCTCTCTCCCTCCATTTCTCGGTGTCGTCGCCGCCGTCCCTCACCGTAGGCCGCCCCCCGCCGTCGTCGTCGTCCCTCACCGTAGGCCGCCCCCCGCCGCGGCCGGCCCCCTCATCGTCGGCTCTCCACCGCCGGCCTCCACCCGTCAGCTCTCCACCGCTGACGCCCCTTCTTCTGTCGGCCTCTCTCTCTCCATGGATTTGAGTGCGTAAAGTCTACATATGCACTCAAATCCTATCAAGTTTATGTAGACACTTGTTTCTCGTCTACAATCCTAGTTCTTCATCTCCGGCAACATGTCAGAATACAAAGTCGATATGTCCTCCATAGGCGCATTCAAAGGTCCAGCGCCAATAGTCAAGATGGATGGGACGAACTATGAGCTCTGGGCGATGCAGTTCATGAGTCTCATGAAGTCGAACGGTAAGAAGCATATTCTTACCGAGGAAGAGCCGGCAGAGAAGACTGGGATCTATGCCTCATGGGAGGCGGATGATTCATATGCCAAGGTTTGGTTGTCAAGCACGTTGTCAATGGAGATTGCCAATGATGTCCTCCATCAGCCCACCGCTAAGGCGATGTGAGATATACTGGCTGCCACATATTCACAGGTGTGGAATGAGACCAAGATGTTACAGCTCCAGCATGACATTTTCACGATGAAACAGAATGGGTGGTTGCTTCACTCTTTGTATACATCCCTGAGGGAGATGTTTGAGAAACTATATAGCACTATACCGCTCACGGCTACCCTTGAGCAGCAGAAGACCTTCTGGAATGCTACCATGGTGGGGGAGCTAGCAACACTTGATCCTGAGTATGAGGCAGCCTGATCTTAGATACTTGCCGATGCTACCATTCCTCCTATGGAGGAAGTTTAACGGAGGCTTAGCCGCATCTTTGTTCCTTCCAGCACTTCTACTCCACCACCTTCGGCGATGGTTGTATCGCGAGGGAGTGGTGGTCAGTCTTCCTTTCGTGGGCGTGGACCTCGTGACCAAGGAGGTTGTTTTCGCCAACCATGCACTTTCTGCCATCGCACAAGTCACTCCGAGGATACATGCCATTCTAAGAATGGGTTTCCAGCATTGACGTGTGTAGCTAAGCATGTTACATCTTCGTCAGCATCCACTCCAGATCACTGGTTTGAGGAGCTTGTGGCGTGATTGCGCGATATTATGCCTCAACCATCTACAGATTCTCCAGGAGGATCTTCAGATATTGTTGCTTCTGCATCTGCCGCTGCCAGTACCTCAGGTAGTGCTCATGCTTTCACATCCTGTCATGATCTCTCAGATTGGAATATGGACTCCGGCGCAACCCATCATCTCTGCCGCGACAGAGATAGACTTGAGTCATACAGAGACATTCCACATGGACGCTCAGTGCTCATAGCTGATGGGACTCATTTCCCAATACTGGGGGAGATTACCTTGTCATTGTCCATGCATTTACAGAATGTTCTACATGCTCCTAAGTTTTCCATGAATCTACTGTCTATTAGTCAGATTACAAAGGATTTGCACTGTCGCACTATATTTGACCCATCTTCTCTTATTTTTCAAGACATACTAACGGGCAGGGTAATTGGTTGTAGCTCTTAGCAGAATGGTCTATATCGTCTGGTCCAGAATTCATACGATGGCGTCTCTCCCTACTCAGCCGGATCAGTCTCTCTGTACACCTGGCATCTACGTTTTGGTCACCTACCGCTTCAAAAGATGTGTCATCTCTTACCTCAGATCTCTCCAAGTTCGTCGTTTCGATGTGAAGCATGTTAGTTGGGAAAGCACCATCGAGCTAGCTTCCCTAGTCGTCAGTGTCGGAGCAGTAGCTCCCCTTTTGAATTATTTCATGTTGATATTTGGGGGTCCAAGTCGTGTTCCCGATCATCAGGGACACGGGTTCTATCTTATAGTAGTTGATGACTTCTCTCGTGTATCGTGGGTATTTCTTTTAAAGAATAATCTGAAGCAGGGATGTTATTAGAAATCTTATCATTGAAGTGCATAACGTTTTTTCCTCTTCTGTCAAATATGTTCGTACGGATAATGCGTTGGAATTCTGCACTCGCTCTCTTTCCCATTTCTTTTCGTCCAAAGGTATTATTCATCAAACCACCTGTGCTTACACATCTCAACAGAATGGAGTGGCAGAGCGAAAACATCGTCATCTCCTTGATATCACTCGAACCCTACTTATCCAGAGTTGTGTGCATATTACCTTTTGGGGGGATGATGTTCTTACAGCCTGCTACCTTGTCAATCGTATGACGTTCTCTGTACTCGGTGAGAAAATTCCTCTTTCTGTTATTTATCCAGAGAAGGAATTGTTTTGTCTTACCCTTCGTGTCTTAGGTGTTATTGCTTTTGTTCACCACTTATCTTATGGACTTGACAAACTCTCACCTAGAGTTGCCAAGTGTGTCTTTGTGGGTTACTCTCGGACTCAGAAGGGTTACAGTTGTTATGACCCTGTAAACAGGAAATATTTGTCAGTGCTGATGTTACATTTTTTGAGTCCGTTATGTACTTCTCCCCTGCATGTGACAGGTTGGCTTCTTCCACAGCTAATGATGATGTATATGTTCCTCCTCCTAGCCTGAGTCCACCGTTGTCCATTCCTATCCCGGTCGTCACGCCAACGTCATCTCCACCACCACCACAACCACCTATCCTGCCATTACCTAAATTCTATACACGTCGGTCAGATCCTACTCAAGTGGCACGTCAATCATCCATCAAGCCTCAGGTATGTTCAGATGCTATTACTAACGATGGGTCGGATAGTGTGCCTGTGCAGGATTCTTCTTTGTAGGAGGAGTGTGCACCATCGAGTACAGTGGATGATGATCTTGATGTCCATATTGCTATTCGGAAGCAGAAACGGACTTGCATGTCTTATCCCCTTTCTTCCCAGGTTTCCTTTCACCATCTCACAGGAGACTTCCAGAGATTTGTTGCAGCTTTGTCTTCCGTGGAGATACCACGGAATTATCAGGATGCTATGAAAATTGATTGTTGACGGTTGGCAATGGAAGAAGAAATGGCTGCTTTACAGCCCCGCGGTACATGGAGCTTGGTTACCGCTCCGTCCGGCGTATCAATTGTTAGTTGCAAATGGGTATTCACAGTAAAGTACCCTGCAGATGGGAGCCTTGACCGGTACAAGGCACGGCTAGCGGCGAGAGGCTTTACTCAAACATATGAAGTGGACTATTTGGATACATTCTCTCCAGTGGCTCGTCACTCTACTCTTCGCATTCTTCTATATGTTGTTGTGGTACGTGATTGGTCCATATCTCAACTTGATGTCAAGAATGCTATCTTGTATGGCGATTTGCAGGAAGAAGTCTACATGTAGCAGCCACCGAGGTTTGCTGCTGAGGGGGAGAATCATATGGTGTGTAGACTTCACAAGACGATATATGGCCTTAAACAGAGCCCACGGGCGTGGTTCTAGAAGCTTTCCCACCTATGGACGAAAGGGATTCAAAAGATCAAATGCGGATCACTCGTTGTTCATTCAGAAGACTTCTAGAGGTATGGTTGTCATCATGGTATATGTCGATGATATTCTGGTTACAGGAGATGATGCTCAGGGGGTAGAGATGGCAAAAGTATTTTTGGACCATCAATTTGTCACGAAGGATCTTGGTACCCTACGATATTTTCTGAGGCTGGAGTTTGCCAGGAATGCACAAGGTTTGGTGATGACCCAAAGGAAATATATTACAGATTTGCTGGTCGAAACGGGCATGGTTGGATGTAGACCATCGAGCACTCCTATGGATCCAAGTATGAAATCATATGACAACGATACCGAAGAGGTGGACAGAAGAAGATATAGAGAGATGATGGGTAAGCTCTTTTGCATCACTATAACTCGACTCGATGTTGCTTTTGCAGTAAGTTGAGTGAGCTAATTTATGGAGCAGCCAAGACAGGTACATATGGATGCTATATACATGATACTAAGGTATCTAAAGTCTTCTCCGGGCTCAAGATTGTTGTTTAGAAAGAACACAAATTTATCTATTTCGGCTTGTGCAGATGCAGATTATGCAAGATGTCCTAAGGATCGTAAGTCTACTTCAGGCTTTGCAGTTTTTGTGGTTAGCTCTCTGATTTCTTGGAAAAGCAAGAAACAAACTGTTGTGGCGAGATCCAGTGCTGAATCTGAATATAGGGCCATGGCACAAGCAATCACTGAGATGATGTGGGTTCGAGCTGTACTAGAAGACCTGTATATAGATGTACATCTACCCTTGCAGCTACATTGTGACAATCAAGCTGCTTTATTCATTGCCAATCATCCAGCATTTCATGAAAGAACAAAACATATTGAGGTAGACTGCCACTACACTAGAGATATGATCCAGAAGGGCTTGATTTCTACTTCACATGTTAGTTCAGAGGAGCAGACTGCCGACATTTTCACCAAGCCATTGCTCAGAGGACCTTTCCAGAGATGTTCTTCCAAGCTGGGCATGATTGATATCTATGCTCCATCTTGAGGGGGAGAGTAGAGAATATTATATGGTTGGTGTATTATTTTCTCTATTTTTATTTTCTCGATAACTTCTTACGTAATTTACCCATGGGTCCTCTCTATATAAGAGAGCCTAGGGTTCTATGGAATAAAAAGATTGCTCATTTCCACCAACAGGGGGTAGTTGGATTTTGGAGAGATCCAATTACCCAACCCAACTATTACATACTCCAACACCCAATTCCCTAACTATTTGCCACCTTACTCCTTATTCTTCCATTTACATCCAATCGCATCAAAAGATAGCATCCGAATTGTTCTCATGTGTGACGATCTTATGACGGAAGATGGAATGAAAAAGAAAATATCCACTATTTCTTACCACTGAACTCCTTCCTCTATTTGCATCTTGAATTCATGGTAGATTTTAAGTTTTTAACCTAATTTAAGAACAAAATTACATATTTTTTAAAAGTAATTATCCGTATTTAAATATTATATAGAGATGGATATAAACTATATAATTCAATATTATGGATATGTTCAAATGATAAAATAAAAAATAAATGTAATAAAAAATAAATTATTTATTGCTTTCTTGGTTGACTGGAATATAAGTAGGCGATAAATAATATAAATAGAGATATAATAGATAATTTCATCATTATATAATTCTCAAAACCTTAATTATGAAGTAAATAGACGATATCCCGGACCTATAAAGAGCCTTGAAATATTGGCGGTGCAGTTTGTTGTCCATCTCCTATCAATCTCTCTATATTACTACATCATATTATTGAGCGTCGTAATGGAAAAAAGTTTATTTTTAAATAAAAAGAGTTAAAATACTTGTGGTATAAATATACTGAAATATATTAAATGTCTTTTTTCGTGTCGATAAAGTTCCTATGTATATTGTACATTATGGTACGGATCGATACACTTGGAAAGATATACAATTCTTTCGCTTGATATAATTTTTACGTTCTATTAATTGTTCCTACGTTGGATGTTATGTTTTGCCATTATGATTCATTATCTTTTTATATTGTACCGTTAATGTTATGTAAATGGATTTAGTTACCATCTCAACTATTCACATGATATAAATACCATCCTTTCTAACCATACTTCACCTTTAACACATAAAACATTATAAACTCAAGAAAAATCCATGTTATTTCCTTCCGTTCTTCTAATGATATTATTTAGTACATAAGCAATACAAAAAAATTATTCTTCACTTTTTTCTTATGATTGCCAAAAAGTGGCAGTATTTTCCATTTTATTCTTCACATTAACTTTGAGCGGACTTTTATCATTGTCTCAAAATATTTTTTAATAAAAGATTACTCTTGATTTTTATTTGTCATTTATATTCCCAAGTGTATATTTAGCATAAATGAAATATTCATATGATGCTATAGTTGATCAAGAGAAATGAGTTACGTTATGAATTATCGCATTAGAGCTGAGTTGTATAGTCACGATTTTCTTTCTAATCATATCTATATTTTTTAAAAAAAATATGCTAGAACGTGAAAAAGATTATATTTAGAAATAAAACCATACTTAAAGATGTTATGCCGTGCTAATACAACATGGTATATGTTTATAATTTGATGGTTCCAATTTCTTTAAACTCATTTCCGTTAATGTCTTTTTCAAAAAAATCTATCTCATGGGTTTTTAAAATGCATTGCATTGCTTTAACTATTAATAGATCTAATGTTATTCTTTTAATTATAATTTTATAATATTTCTATTTTTCATATCGCAGCGAAGCGCGGACCATGTACCTAGTATCCATTATTTCTTACCACCACAAGTTGGAAGGAATTGGCAAGCCTTGTGTGGAGATCCATCACACTTGTTTGGACATTCACTAATCTTGATTGGGGATCTTGCAAATTGTCTCCATAAGGGATGAGATTAGAACCCTAAGGGTGCGTTTGGTTCGTGGGTTATCCAGGGGTGGATAACCCGGTTTTGTGTTTGTGTGTTTGGTTGGTGGGTTAAGGGTTGGGAGGGTTTGTGTGATGTCATTGTATTGGAATTCGAAAAAGTTGGTAGTTATTATGATATGATTGTTTTGAAATTTGAAAAAGTGGATGGTTGTTGTGATGTGATTGTATTGAAGTTTGGAATAGTGAGTAGAAGTTGAGTATTTTATGATTTTTAGATGATATGATGCTATAATATATAATTTTTTTGATGGGAATGGAGTGGGCCCCACTAGTGGATTAAAAGTGGGGGTTTTGGGGGGTAACCCCCCAACCAAACGCACCCTAAGAATGGAACATGCTAATATAAAATAAACTACCAAGCAACATCATTTGACATCATAATCTTGAATTCGGTCACAGTGATGTCCTTCAAGCCTCCAACATAGTCTACCATAGAAGTCGTTATATTGCATTCTAACCGTTCCTAAAATAACATATTGTGGAATTACACAATATATCACAGGATATGTATATGAATCATGGAATTAGATGCTGACAGCACATGCCATTTACCCAACGCTTTCGTCATTGATGTGGGTGGAGTTCCCTCATTCCCAGATGTTGATGTTACAGCATGTCGATTATTTCGCCAATATAGGGGATACTAGGGGACATCTTCTTCATATCCTGAATATCGACCGATAGTGGTAATGTGAGGGGGCATCCTGCAATGATGTAAGGACGGTTATCAAGGAGGAAAAATAATAATATAATGGCTTCTAATATAATAGGGTACGTGATTTTACATATCAGCCTCCTTAAACCCTCATCACTTGTGTTTGGATATTACACATTGATTAGGGATTTTGCGAATTGGTCCTTACAAGAGATGACATTAGAGTCGTCCTGAGGGTGAAACATGTTAATATGACAAACTATCGGAAAACATCAGTTGGCATCATACCCTTGAATTCGACCAACGAGATGTCCTTTAAGCCTCCAATAAATTCTACCATAGAAGTCATTATATTGCATCCTAACCCTTTTATGAAATAACACATTTGTGGAATTACATGGTACATCACAGGATACATATGTGACTCATGGAATTAAATGCCGGCAACACATGTTGTTTACCCAACACTTTCAGCATCGATGTGGGTAAAGTTCCCTCATTCCGAATTGTTGGCGCCATATCTAACATCATATCCGTTAATTACATAATATAGGTGAAACCAGGGAGCATCTTCTTAAATACCATGAAATATCGATCGAATATATGTAATATGAGGGGCATCCTGCAACTATGCAAGGACTAAGGAGAGTTATTGGCTATTGCTACTTTTTTTTCCTTGCATTTGTCATTTGTGACTTCAATTTTTAGATAAATATTAGTTTTTCCATCACTTTAATTGTGTAACCGTTTACTTTTATTACTGTGCATGGTAGCATGTGTTTTAAATGTTGAGATCTTAGTTATCATTTATTGTTTTCTTGTATTTCTTTTCTTTTTGTCCATCTTATGTATTTTACCCAATAGCTTAGGGCCTCATGAATAAACAACTCATTTTTTCTCTCCACATGATATAGAGCGACAGTTCTAGGCCGGAGTTCTCATACCACATGCCCTAACCCCACACGTCGCCCCCCCTCTCTTCACCGTGCATGCCTCCAGCGAGGTGTCGCCGATAGGGACACCACCGAGGGCCCCAACAACACCAATATTGGCAGTTGCACCGCCACCAACCTCTGCCAAGGCCTGCTACAGCGCCGCCAAGCCCTTCTAGGGCCTCGTGCAACCACCAACCCCCTAGGGCCATGTGTGCCACCGCCAAGCAGCCCCCCTAAGGACCTTCTCCTGCGTCGCCCAGGCCCTCAAGTGCCTCCGAGGCTGTTGCTGGGATGCCGCAAAAAAGATGGGTCATCGCTAGGTCCCTCCTAGCATTGCCGACAATATCCCAATCCCCTACTGCGCTGCCCAGAGTTGTTGTACAGTCTGATTTTGACCGGAAAACATGATTTCAGACCTATAAATCATGTTTTCCCACCATAGCGAGGCTCGATGATTGACGATGATGGCTGTATGAGTCTACATGTACAACCAATCCCCTATATGATCGTGTAGACTTGCTCGGATCGGTCTGCTTACCTAGTCAAGTTCCGTTTCGAAGTTCTTTTTCATCATGTCAGAAAACAGGAGCAACATATTGTATTCATACAGTATCTTCAAGGGACCGGCTCCCATCGTGAGATGGATGGGACCAACCACGAGTTATGGTCTATGCAAATTATGACCCTTATGCAGTGCAATAACAAGGAGCACATTCTGACAGAGCCTAAGCCGACGGACAAGACTGGGTACAATGCTTCGTGGAAGCAAGATGGCACATGTACACATGTTTGGCTATCTATGACTCAGCCCACCACCAAGGTGATGTGTGATATTCTGGCAGCTACATATGGCCAAGTGAAGAATGAGCCAAAGATTCTTTAGCTCTAGTTTGATATATACATGGCCAAGCAGAATGGACGTCCTTTGCATACTTTTTATTCTTCACTTCGAAGGCATGTTTGAGAAGTTTCACAGAGTCATGCTTGTTACTACTTCCACGGAGCAGCAAATGGCATAAATGAACTCCACGATAGTTGGAGTTTGTTTGGCAGTTCTGGATCCGGAGTATGAGGCCGCACGCGTACAGCTCCTTGTAGGCGCGACCATACATCCCATGGAGGAGGCCTACAGTCGCCTCAACAGACTTCTTATCCCACCCGCTGCCACCACAGAGACATCCTCAGCAATGGTTGCATCTTGTAGCAAGGGAGGTTCTACGCAATTCAACGGGCGTAGTCCCCATGGCAGAGGAGGTGGACGTCAGTGTGGCCCCTACACCTACTGTCAGCGTCCAGGACACTCCGAGGACACATGATATCAGAAGCACGGATACCCCGCATCTGCTCGAGTGGCAGAACAGATTGAGCCTCCACACACTTCGGCTCCCCAAGCAGATCCACGCCTTATTGATATTATATCTCGTATGCGGGAGATCATGACTCTTGTTACCGGCACCACTACAGGTTCCTCGGATGTTGCAGTTGTTGCTAGAGCCTCTTCAAGCTCATCGGGTATAGCATATGCTTTTACCAGCTATAGCAAGGCAGATATGATAGAGTGGATCACAGACTTTAGTGCTTTCCACCATCTATGTGGAGATAGAGCCCAGTTGTAACATCCATATTCTAACAAACCCGAACTCGTCCGATTTAGGATCCAATGAACCCAAAAACGTTGTTGGTCAATGCCAAACAACCTAAAACGGTCAATTTATTATGAATCAAAAGTCGTTCGGGCGAAATCGACCAAAAATCGGTCGCTTCGTAATACGTGCCACGAAAAAGCCACGACGCAAATTCGGAAACCGCAAAACGAACCGAGACCGTCGTTAGATCTGATTCGACGAAACGAGACCAACGGAATCGACCGTTCGTCAATCGGAGGTCATTTGATATTTTTAAATCACAAAATTTAATCTTAAACAAAAACCGTATCCGAAAATTTCGGGTATTCAAAACTCGATCGGAAGTATATCAACATTATACTCATATTGATCGTCGTTCCGAGACGATCAAAATAAGATATTACGCGTCAAAATCCGACACTCGAGGTGCGCATACGGGCAATTTTATCATCCTAAATAATTGAAGTAAAAAAATATATAATAATAATAATAAATTGAAACAGCAACAGCTGTTACGATTGTTGTAGAAATAATAATAGGAATATAATAATAATTACAATTTTAATATACAATATAAGAGTGGTAATGACATCATAAATATTATGTCATGGGTGACATCATTGTGATGATGTCACTAAACAGTTATTGCAAAAAAAAATTTACATTGAGGGGAAGTTTCCAGGAAACTTCCCTCTCACTCTCTTTTTCCCTATATATTTCCTTCTTCTCTTCCAAATTCACTCTTTCTTAATTTCCTTCCAATCCCAACGAAACCTCCGTTTCCCCCCTTTCCATTTCTCCACTTTTCTTTCCAAATTCTACTCCTCCTTCGGCTACAAAGTACAACTCAGCTGCTGTCCAAACATCTAGGAGCCACTGCTTGAAGGCTCTTCTCTGCAATTTCAAAGGCAGTCTAGAATTGATGTTCCCCCCTTTTTAAATAGAGCCATGGCATGTTGAAGGTCCTTCTCCAAATTGGAGAAAAATAGGTACAATCCCTTCTCCTTTTCTCCATTCTTTTCCCCCAAAATTTTCTCTTCATTCTCCAGCCAAAGGAGGGCTCATTTCCCTATTTTATCTGCTGTCCAGCAGCTCTGAAAGCTGCTACTACCTCCATTTTTGCAAGATCTTGTTACTCCAAGAACAACTTAAGGACTGGAGCCTTTTTCTTCCTCCTCCTGTTGCTGTCCAGCCACTGTACAAGCACTTGCATGCAAAATTTAAGGTCAAATTAGGTACTATTCCCTCCCATTTTCCTCATTGCTGTCATGTATGCTTGTTACCCTTGATTTTGTATTATCCTTAACTTCCTTTGCTGATATACATGAATAAGCTAAACATTTCTCCTCCTTTCATAATTGAATATTCATATGTGATATGCTTTGAGGATTGGAGTTAAATCATATGTTTCTCTTCCATAAATCATTGTTTCTGTTTATCTAATCAAATCAGAAATTTGGTATGATGAACTACATTATATATTACCCTTTAGGTTAATAGACAAGTGTTATTGAAAGATTTTGGGGTGCTTTCTTAGTATATCAAGGGAGAATGTATAAAAAAAATAATGATAATACTCATTATCATTCCAGGTTAAATAAATTCCAATTGTTTAAAAAAAATGAAAGTAGTATAAGTCTCTGGATATGATATCCAACAATTTCATTATTTCATGATCTACGGATGATTGGGGTGAAATACAAGTTATCATGGATTAACTATTAGAGGATGCATACATGCATGCCCTATTTGCCTTCTTGATGCTTTGGTATGGAATATATATATATATATTGAATTTGTACTCACCAGAAGCTAATTGGACAATTTCAATAAGCCTGGATGTGTATCTTTAATGTCCAATGACAAGTTATGAGATTTATAGTGTAAGCAAGTCAAGTGGAAAATTGGGTGGAGTCTTAACAAAGATCTAGATACCAATCCAAAGCATGGATAGCTACTTCATAGCATCAAATAACAAGCATGCACAGATTCAATCTTTCCTAATCCTCGGTTTATATATCTAATCGATTAATGATAACAATTGTAGAAGGGAAAATCAACAACGATTCTATTCCAATTGATTGTTGTTGGTGATTAAAAAAAGAGAGCTTAGATTGAATATAGGAAAATACTTGATATGCTACTGTGTATATTGTATAAAAAATGATTTTTTTAGAAATAAAGTTCTCTGCTATGTTAAGATTACTGTAAATTGTTATTAAGTTTTTAAAAATTATATATATATATATATTGAAAAACCTTAATGAATAGAGGGGGAAGGGTCTAGTTTATAATTCATGGAATAGTATGCAACATCACCTATTATATTTTTAGTGGCATCATCCGAGTATTGGATAGGGGTGCATATTAAGGCTCCTTAATATCATAGATCCGGGTCACTACGAAGGAAAGAAATACAATTCCATACAAATTAGACACTGATTTTTATGGTGAAAGATAAGAAAAATCGGAAAATCTTGCATCAAACCAAACTTAGAACAACTCGTAGTCTCATGACCTTTTTGAATAAATTTCTTCATATCAATAATCTTCTCTTCGGAAATCAGCAATAACTCCTAAGATCATTGTGAATAATAACCCTCAACTAAGTAGATCCTTAGGTATAAACCTCTATTACATAATCATTAAAGATAAGTTGTGACAAATACCTAGATCAGTAAGTCAACTAGTAGAGGGACTGAGAAATGTTTGAATAGTCAAGGAAGGAATGAACAATGATGACTTATAATCAAGAGAGCCGGTCAGGACGATCTTATGCCTGACCGTGCGAGAGCGCGGTGACTCTCAGCTGGGCGGAGGAAAGGAAGCCCAGTTAGGGCAGCGGCCGCCTTGTGCGCGGGTCTAGGATCCCAGTCCTCTTTCGGTTTTTACGCGAGCTCGCAGTGTTTTTACGCCTCGTTGGGATCCCGACTTTAGACCAGTTTCGCTGACCCTCTGTTTTAGGATACCCAGGCGGGGGATCCTCGATTTTTTTCAGTTTTACGTACGAGCTCGGTTGCCCGTTACCGGTCGGGCTGTTTTTCTAGAGTGACTTTCCGGGAAGTCTCTCTCACCCGTCTCAGTGGCGTAGTTGGGGAGTAGACCTATCCCTCTATTGGACCGTCCTTCCAACTAGAGGGCGAGACGGAAGAGCCATTTGTAGGCTTCTTCACCGCTTGAGTTTTCTTTCGCCAACAGACTTGGCGATTCTACATCTAGATCATTCGTATCTACATCTATATCTACATCATTGAGAGTACATCTGAGAGAGTTACAGTGAAGGTTTGGAGGAAATCACAATTAAAATTGAGTTGATTAGAAGTGACTTTAATCTGATTCAAAAACTCTATAAGTTAGTGGACGTGTTGGGAACTTAGTTAGGATGCATTATACAACACCGCATGCCTACGGAGGCACCCCAACCCTAAGGTACTTTTAAATACCTTAGAGTCATAGTGTGAGGTTACACACAGACCAAGACCACAGACTATCCACTAACTTAGAAGGAATAAATAGAATTAAGGATCAAATTCCTCATCATCATATCAGTCCATTATCGAAAACCATGACATGATCTCAATGACAAGAAAGTAGCCATCAAGTTTCGAAACATGATCTCCAAGACCCAAAATCATGATCTTAAAACACACGAAATCATTATATGTTAGGGTTGTCATCTAAACTTTATATAATTATATATATATATATGGGATGAATGGGAAAAAGGGGAGAACAAATGAACTTAATACCAAACAGTTGAAAACCCTTTTACTTATGCAAGTAGATGTAAATTATACTTGTTCCACCTTTCTACTTGCTCTGTTTTGCACATAATAAATTACTTGTCATTTATTTTTAAAAACTACGGAATTGTATTCACAATTGTGACTCCTTTTCTTCCTTGCACGCATGGCAGGAAAGGAGTCTGTTGTTCAGTAGCTATACAGGGTTCCAGGCGACAAGGTCTATACCAGACGGTATGTAGTTTTTGTTACAGTTTTTAGTTCAATTGATATTGAAAAATGCTTCTTCTCTTCAGTCAAATTTTTGGGATGTATGTACTGTCAGACATTGTACATGTTGTAAAATCATATGAAAATTTATGAAATAAGATTTTGGTGCCAATTGTCTCTATTAAGTTGTGGATGTGAATGTCATGTGGAAAATCAGCCGCGCGAAAAATTTCCCATAAAATTATATTTTTAATGCGATGTCATAAATGGAATATTGTGAATTGTAGTTTAAACGGGTACCCGGATCCTAGGGGGTTCATACCAGTTCAGTTCTTACAGGTTTATACCTCCTGGTAGATGGGTCGTCATTGCGAATGGGGTATACTTACCCATCACGGGATAGGAGGAGGTGCATTTGACGCCATCCATTCGCCTATAGAATGTTTTATATGCTCTTGATTTTCAGATGAACTTGTTTTCTATTAGTCAGACCACGAATGGTCTACATTATCATGTTATTTTTTATCCATCTTCTCTTGTGTTTCAGGATATACTCACGGGCAGGGTGATTGGATGTGGCCGTGAGCAGTTGTGGCTCTACAGACTGGTCCAACCTCCTCATGCTAGTGCCTCTACTATTCCTATTGGACCAGTGTCACCGTACTTGTGGCATCTTTGTTTTGGACACCTTTCTCTACAGAAGTTGTGTCATGATCTCCCACAGATTTCCACGTGATATTCCTTCCAGTGCGAGGCTTGTCATCTTAAAAAATCATCGCTCTTCTTTTCCTGATCGTCAGAGTCGTAGTAGTACTCAATTATTTGAGCTTATTCACTTAGATATTTGGGGTCCGAGTCATGTTTCTGATCATCAGGGACAGTTTTTATCATGTTGGTTGTTGTGGATGACTATTCTAGACTTTATTGGATCTTTTTGTTAAAAAATAAGTCTGATGTCGGATCTGTCATTAAAACCTTTATTGATGAAATAAAGACCATTTTCTCTGCTATTGTCAAGTATTTGCGATCTGACAATGCCTTAGAGTTATGCACTTTATAGTTATCCGAGTTCCTCAGATCTCTTGACATCGTACACCAGACCATGTGTGCCTACACATCCCAGGAAACGACGTTACCGAACGCAAACACCGTCATTTACTCGATGTGACCCGGATCCTTTTGATTCAAAGTCGTGCCCATCACTCTTATTGGGGTGATGCGGTCCTCACAGCTTACTATTTGGTGAATGGTATGCCATCTTCTGTTTAGAAGAAAAGGTTCCTTTCTCGACGGCGTTTCTCAAGGACTTGTTCTCCCTTATAGCCTTAATGTTTAGTTTTGTGGCATTTGTTCATGTGGAGATATTTATATATTCTACATACCGTTTCGTTTCTGTTTATTTTGTTTTCATATTTCATCTTATGTAATTTACCCATAGGTTTTCTCTATATAAGAGAGCCTAGGGTTCTTTGGAGTAACAATGAATCCTTTTCTCCCAACACGGTATCAGAGCCAAAACCTTAATCCACGACGTCGTGCCCCCCCTCTCCCCTCCAGCCGTCGTCGGTCTCCCTCTCTCTCTCCCTCTCTCTCTCTCTCTCTCGCCGGCTCTCCTCTCTCGCCGCCGGCCTCCCTACCGCCGCCGCCAGCCCTCCTCTTCCACCGCCACCGCTGCACCGCAAGCCACCCCCGCCCTCCCGTCGTTTCTCTCCAGTCGGTCCCTCTCGTCGTCGGCCCCTCCCACCGCCGGCTCCTCCTACCGTCGGTCACACTCTTCTATCTATGGGTTTGAGTGCATAAGTCTGCATATGCACTCAAATCCTCTGAAGTTTATGTAGACACTTGTTCTTTGATCTACAGACCCTAGTTCCGAATCTCCGGCAATATGTCAGAAAACAAGGTCGATATGCCATCCATATTCATAAGAGCGTTCAAAGGTCTAGCGCCAATTGTCAAGATGGATGGGACGAACTATGAGCTCTAATAGGCGATGCAGTTCATGAGTCTAATGAAGTCGAATGGTAAGAAACACATTCTTACCGAAGACAAGGCCCTAAATGTCGGTTTCGATCACCATTTCGGTGATCGACTGAAACGGAATTTCAGTCGAATCTCGGTCGGAATTTCGATCATTTCGATCATTTTTTGTACTAGGGCCCCCATATTTCGGTCATTTCGGTCGAATTTCAATTTCGAATGGATATCGACATTCGACAGAAGTTCGACTAAATTTCACTGAAATTTAAGGCCATGATCGAAGATGAGCTGGCAGAGAAGACTGTGGTTTATGCCTCCTGGGAGGCTGATGATTCATACGCCAAAGTCTGGCTTTCAGGGACACTGTCAGTGGAGATTGCCAATGATATTCTCCATCAGCCCACTGCTAAGGTAATGTGAGACATACTTGCAGCAACATATTCGCAGGTGTGAAATGAGACCAAGATCCTTCAGCTTCAGCATGACATATTTACAGTCAAACAGAATGGACGGCCCCTTCACTCCTTATATACATCCTTGTGAGGGATGTTTGAGAAACTCTACAGCATCATTCCTCTTACGGCGACTCCAAAGCAGCAGAAAACCTTTCAAAACGCTACCATGGTGGGGGTCCTACTTGCGGCACTTAACCCTGAGTATGATGTTGCTCGCTCGCAGATTCTTGCAGATACTACTATTCCTCCTATGGAGGAAGCCTACTACAGACTTAGCTGCATTACAGTTTCATCTAATGCTTCTACTCAGCCTCCATCGACGATGGCTGCCTTCAGAGGCAGAGATGTCTCTTCTTCATTCCGTGATCGTGGACCTCGTAGGAGAGGTAATCGTTTCTGTCAGTCGTGCACCTTTTGTCACGACTAGGTCATGCGGAGGATACATGCTATTCTAAGCATGATTTTTTGGCCTCGGCGCGTGTAGCCAAGCATGTTGCACCTTCATCAGCAACTGCTTCAGATCAGAGATTCGAGGAGCTTGTAATAGATTGTGTGATATTATGCCCCCCGCCTCTACAGATTCTCCAGGAGGCACCTCGGATATTGTTGCTTAAGCCTCTACCAATACTTCTGCCACTGCCAGTACCTCAGGTAGTGCTTATGCTTTTACCTCATGTCATGGATCTGATGTCTCAGATTGGATTATGGACTCCGGCGCGACACACCATCTTTGCCGAGACAAAGATAAACTTACGTCATATAGGGAGATTCCACCAGGGCGATCCGTCGTGATAGCAAATGGGACTCATTCCCCCATTGTTAGACAGGGGAATATTACTTTATCGTCTTCGTGCGTCTACAGAATGTGTTACATGCTCCTGATTTTAGCGATGAATTTACCTTCTATCAGTCAGAATACGAAGGATTTGCACTGTCGCGCTATATTTGACACATCGTCTCTTGTGTTTCAGGACACTCTCACGGGCAGGGTGATTGGTTGTGGCTCTGAGAAGGATGGTCGTTATCGTCTAGTCCGGACCTCATATGATGGCGTCTCCTCTCACCCAAGTGGACCAGTATCTCCTTTTACATGGCATCTACGCTTTGGCCACCTCCCTTTTCAGAAGATGTGTCATATCTTGTGTCAGATTTCACCAAGTTCTTCATTTCAATGTGAAGCATGTCAATTGGGAAAGCACCATAAATCTAGCTTCCCTAGTCGTCAGTCTTGGAGCAGTAGCTCCCCTTTTGAGTTATTTCATGTTGACATATGGGGTTCGAGTCGTGTTCCTGATCACCAGGGACACAGGTTTTATCTTGTTGTCGTTGATGATTTTTCTAGACTTTCGTGGGTGTTTTGTTGATGAATAAATCTGAAGCAGTGGATGTGATCAAAAATCTTATAAATGAAGTGCATAATTTTTTTCCTCTACTGTGAAATATGTGCGTACGGATAATGCTTTGAAATTTTGCACTCATTCTCTTTCACGGTTCTTCTCATCTAGAGGCATTGTTCATCAAACCACATGTGCTTACACGTCTCAACAGAATGGCATTGCTGAGAGAAAGCATCATCATCTTCTTGATATCACTCGGACGCTTCTTATCCAGAGTTGTGCCACCGTCTCTTTTTGGGGAGATGATGTCCTTACAGCATGTTATCTTGTGAATCGTATGCCATCTTCAGTTTTAGGTGAGAAAAATCATCTTTATGTCGTCTTTCCTGATAAGGAATTATTCTGATGTACTCCTCGTGTCTTCAGTGTTGTTGTATTCATTCATTAGTTGTCTCCGGGACTTGACAAGCTCTCACCTTGGGCTGACAAGTGCGTTTTTGTTGGTTACTCCCGGACTCAGAAGGGTTACCGATGCTATGACCCTGTAAACAGGAAATATTTTGTCAGTGCTAATGTCACATTTTTTGAGTCCGTCATGTATTTCTCCCCTGCAGATGATAGGTTGGCCTTGTCCACATCTGATGGTGAGATATATGTCCCTCCTCCCCCTTCGTGTCCACCGCCTCCTATTCATGTTCCCGTCAACACATCACCACCATCACCACCACCGCCACCTCCACAACCACCTGTATCACCCTTACCAAAGTTTTATACCCGTTGGTATGTTCCTGCTCATGAGGCTCGTCAATCATCCAGCATGCCTCAAGTTTGTCCATTTATTATTACTAACGATGGGTCTGATAATGTGCAAGTACAGGGATCATGGTGTGTAAACTTGATGATATACTAGTTACAGGTGATGATACACAGGGGATAAAGATGGCAAAAGCATTTCTGGGCCATCAGTTTGTTACTAAAGATCTTGGCACACTACGAATTTTCTAGGGTTGGAGTTTGCCAGGAGTGCGCAGGATCTTGTGATGACCCAAAGGAAGTATATTACAGATATGCTTGTTGAGACGGGTATGATTGGGTGTCGACCCTCAGCTACTCCTATGGACCCCAGCATAAAGTTATATGACAATGATACAGATGAGGTTGACAGAAGAAGATATAGAGAAATGGTGGGTAAGCTCCTCTATATTACTATCACTAGACCTGATATCGCTTTTGCAATGAGTCACGTAAAGTCAGTTCATGGAGCAGCCTAGACAAGTATATATAGATGCCATATACAAGATACTAAGATATCTGAAGTCGTCTCCAGGCACAGGATTGCTGTTCGGAAAAGAAACAGACATTTCTCTTTCTGCATGTGCTGATGCGGATTATGCAAGATGCCCTAAGGATCAGAAGTCTACTTCGGGTTTTGCAGTATTTGTAGGCAGTTCTTTGGTTTCTTGGAAAAGCAAGAAACAAACAGTGGTGGCTAGATCTAGTGTTGCATCTGAATATAGGGTCATGGCACAAGCAAGTACTGAGATGATATGAGTTCAGGCTGTACTAGAAGATTTGCATATAGATGTACCTCTACCCATGCAGCTACAATGTGATAATCGAGCCGCACTATTCATCGATAATAATCCTGATTTTCATGAAAGAACAAAACATATTGAGGTAAACTGCCACCACACTAGAGATATGATCCAGAAGGGCTTGATCTTACTTCTCATGTCAGTTCAGGAGAGCAGATTGCAGACATCTTCACCAAGCCATTGCTGAGCATGATTGATATCTATGCTCCATCTTGAGGGGGAGAGAGGATATATTTATATATTCTATGTATGTTTCTGTTTATTTTATTTTCTTGTTTCATCTTATGTAATTTACCCATAGACTTTCTCTATATATGAGAGGCTAGGGTACTTTGGAATAACAACGTATCCTTTTTCCCAACAGTTCATAACCTGACGCATGGTCGCGATAAGCTTCCCCTTAGAGCTATCAAGTGTGTCTTTATTGGTTACTCTCATATCCAAAAGAAATACCGTAGTTTTGATCCGCTTCGGCGGAAATACTTTGTCAGTGTTGATATCACCTTCTTTGAATATGTTATGTATTTCTCTCATATAGGTGACAGGTTGACTCCATCTGACTCTGGTGAGGTGTACATACCTCCTCCGGCTGCACCACCTCCAGTACCTAATCTGCCTCCACCACCTCTACTACCTACACTTGCTCATGTGGCTGCTCCTGGACCATCATCCAACTCAGTACCTTATCTCAATTTTTTCTCATGTGTTTACTCACAGGTCTCACACTGTTCCCGCAGCTCATGGACATTTCCCATCATCCAGCATGCCCCATGTATATAATGAGCATATTGTTTATTTTGATGGCAATATTGAGTTGTTTATGCAACAGGATTCTTTACAGGTAGGGTTGCTAATCGAACAGAACAACATCGTGTCTGATTAGTGTTCGTTCGATAATAGTTCAAAAATTATCCGTTCGCTACTTAATGAAAAACATGAGCATTAAATTTTAGTTCGATAGCTTAATAAACTGAACACGAACATAGTAGAAGTTCGTTCAATAAATGTTCGAGTTCGATAACATATATATTATATATCTTGAGTCTGTGTGTGTGCCATTGGGTTTGTTAATATAAACATGTTGCACAGAGTCAAGCTGCACTGCAAAATCAAGATGATGTGAAAAGATAAGTTCATGTACATATTATGTGAATTACAAAAAAATAGAAATAACCATAGTACCTAATAAACTCATATTTTGTTGAGCAAAGAAAAAATGTTCTTTAAAAAAAGAAAAAAAATAGGCATTCCCTCTCATTCAAAAGGCCATATAGACTAGAGCCAGGCCAAACCCTAAATTTTCCTAATTTCTAATTCTCAATCAAAATCCCTCATGTCTCCCACTTCCCTCTTTTCTCCCCTTGTGCCGCCTCCTCCCACCCACCCACCCCATCGCGTTATCGACCTCCCTCTCTTCCCCCTCGCGTCGCCCACCTCCCTCTCTTCCCCCCCGACCGTCGACCTCCCACTCTTCCCCTCATGCCATCAACCTGATCTCTTCCCCACAACGCCGCCCACTTCCCTCTCTTCCCCTCCGCACCACCGACCTCCCTCTCCCCTCCCCTCATCGCGTCGTCGACCTCCCTCTCCCCCATGTTGCTCACCTCTGATGCACCATAAAATTAATAAATAGGGTTGATTTTCCGTTAATTTTATTTACTTTTATTCGAGTCACCGCAATGTTTATTTAAATAAAAGGGATCGTGTGTGATCTCAAACTAGTTAGTCGGTTTCAATTTGAATCGTGTAAATCGTTATCGCGATTCGACGGTCATGTCGCATATTGGAGGATGAAGCTCGAACAAGCAACCCTATCTCGTGGCTTGCATGCCAGGGCTGCTAATTGAACTGAATCATTCGAATTTGATTAGAATTCGTTCGATAAAAATTCGAAAAAAGTTCGATTCGAAACTAGATGAACTGAATTCGAATTTAACTTGTGGATTCGATTCCCAAATGAATCGAATAAGAATTAACCTGAATTCATTCGATAGCAATTCGATTCGATTCGATATTTATATACATACATATATGTTTGTATGTATCCTTATATTTATATATACACATAGTACATACATATATACATAATTACATATATATACGTGTAGCAAACGCTCTGGGTCGATTAGGAACTTTTCTGAATATTCTTGTGCAAGGAATTATAGCATATTACATCAAAAGGTCGACATACATTTATTCGAACTAAGTTCTAAGTAAATAGATGCAGAAAAGAATATGAATATCTACGTTTAATTTACATTGAAAGATTTAACATCTAACATATGCAAGCAACAAAATACTCTCAAACCAACTTACTACAATGATCAAGCGGTTAATTTTAAACTTATAATCATATCTAGGCTCCATTGATATCATGTCCACCATTCAGCGTTATGATTTCCATACTCTCACGCTACACCAACGTGACTTGCCAACGTCTGACGTGTATATGCAACATTAGGCTCCCCAAATGAGGCTCAATCTTCTTCCTTTCCTCTTTATAACTAAGTCAAGTGGTTTGACTGCAAATATGTTATGAGTTAGACATGTGTTCCTTCGTACATCGGTCATACAAAATATCTAAGTTCCTATCTTTATTTCTTATTTTAGCCTAGTGACAGTAGTTTAGGTATGATAAGTATAATAATCAATCTTAGCGTGCTATTCAGAAATTTTGAGGCAAAAAGACGATACAAAACACTCCAAGCCATACCCATTTGATAAGTGTATATATGTATGTGTAATCATGTTAGTTAAAGACTAAATATTGAATATAAAAAACAGTAAAAAATATTAGTAATAAATCTAATAGGAAGGATCAAATGTTTAAGATTGCTATTCTAAATCCACACCCACACTTTTATTTTCATGTTCCCACATTCCTTACACTGCCTTTTACATTCCCCCTTTCGTTATCTACCAAAGATCTTAAAGACTCACGGTAGATTATGGTGGTTTTTCTCCTAATGTATGAAAATGATGGTTTTGCTACTTCAAGTCTTCCTTAACATTTACCGTGATTCATAATTTATCTAGATATATCTCCTTTGTTTTTTTGTTGTTTTGATATTTCCTGCATGGCAAACATGATGATTATCATTGTCATGGAGACATTTATCATTACTTGAGTAATATACACATTCTTCTCATCATAATGTTAGTTGTTTCTTTGTACATCAAAAAATCTGTATACTTCATTTTCATGGCTTAGGTTTTTGATATTGAAGATCCTCACACTTAATGAAGAGGTTTTATCTTGATAAGTTATTTTTTCTATTCACATTATTCCAAATAATAATATTAATTTCTATCAACTTTCTATATAAGTTTGATCTTGTCTTACTTTAACATGCAATGGTAATTATAATGTATTCAGCTTTTTCGTCAATGATATTCTATCTCTTTGATAGGTTTATATTGTGTTTATACATTTCTTTATCATAGAAAAAGAGTATATTTAGATTATAATTGTAAAAATTAGCTATTTTTATCCCATGTATTGTATTGGTTTGATATTTTCTTGGATTTTATATTTGTTTCAACTTATACTAGTAATATATTTAAAAATAAGAATTATACAGATTATTTATATTATATTATTATTATTCATATAACAGGAAAGGGAAGCTGCTCCGCTGAGCAGCTAAGTTGGCTGCCCCGTGGGGCAATTCCCCCCCCCCCCCCTTATTTTTTTGAATTTTTTTTCATGTATGAATTATATATCCCTCCTACATGTCATTCAAATTTCGTGAGAAACAGAGACTCCTATGCCCTCCATCTAGAAACAGGTAATTTTTAGATGAATATACATGAATAAAAATTCAAAAAATAAAAAAGGAGGGGAAACTGCCTCGTGGAGCAGCCAGCTTAGCTGCTCCATGGAGCAGCTTCCCTGTCCTCTTCATATAATATTATTTATATAAGCTCTAAAATATAAATTAACATTTCAAATTCGAAATAAAATTAATCGAATTTGAATATTCGAAACTCAAAATGAATTGAATAAGTTAGTAAATTCGTTTGAAATTCGATTCGAGTTCGGATTCGAAACTTTATAATGAATTGAATCAGAATCCCTGGTGGATTTGAATGTATTCGATTCGATTAGCACCCCTATTGCATGCGCGTTCGCGTCAACAAAAATTCAAGAATCGCCTCCGGAACAAGTATCAACTATCAAGGTTCAGCAATGGATAGGTTCGTGGTACGACATCGACATTTTTATGGTACAAGTTGACGACGAATAAAATCTTGCCGTCGATGATGATCTATGCGCTGTCCAGATCGTTTTGGATGGAAAAAACGTCGTCAACGACAATTTGCTCGCAGTCCAGACCATTGCAGAAGAAAAAAATACCGACATGCTCGTTGTCCAGGTATATTCAGACCTGCAATCATTGGAAGAAGCGATTCCTGTGGCACCCATGACCCTCTCTCGGGTCCCCACTACAGCCCCCGCACGTCCGGCACCCCCACCCGCCATTCCCGTACCTCTTGCGGTACAGTCCCCGAACCCTCTAACGCCACCTCCTGCCACCCCGTTGGCCCCGCAACTCCTGAGAATCCCACTACCCCACCGCCACCCACCAAACTCCTCCTTCCACCCTATTCGCCACCACCCTTCCCCGATGTCGCCTATCCCTCCACCTAATCCATACGAAGCCGTCACATTTTTTCCCACCTAACCTCCCCACCACCATCACCACCTCCCATACATCACCTCTCCGTCAACTTCCCTCTCCACCTCCCTGTCTGACGCAATACCCTCCCGCCACCCCCCTCCTACGGCTCACCTTGGCCCTGTACCACCGCCACTGGAGTCCTCATCTCCAGTCCATCTTCACGAACTCCCCCCCCCCTCCCGCCGATGCAGTACCCTCCCCCACCCCCTCCTACGGCTCACCTCGGCCCCGTACCACCGCCACTGGAGTCCTCATCTCCAGTCCATGTTTACGACCCCCCCCCTCCGCCGATGCAGTACCACCGCCAATGCTTTCCCCACTCCATTCTCTGTCGCCAAAGTCGCAGACCTCCCTGTCTCTTACCCGACACTGCCAAAGGCCAACCGCAAGCCCCGTCGA